>JAVQJD010098704.1:0-14536 GCA_036023655.1 Nannoperca australis | reverse complement strand
ATGTCTTGACTCTATTTTCTATTCATTTCACAACGTATGGTGGTGAATAAGTGTGACTTTTCATGGAAAACACAAAATTGTTTGGGTGACCCCAAACTTTTGAACGGTAGTGTAAATGTGAATGTAATGTAAATAACTATAAGTAATAGTAAAAATAAAAATAAAAACATAAAGAAAGACAAACAAACAATCATATTGTCTCCCTTGCGTCCAGGGGTATGTAAGAGTATCTAGTCATGCAGATAGGTTTGGTTTGGTTTGATTTGTCCAGATTTTGAGACGTCAATCTTTCTCAGAGATTTCAGATACACAGAACACCCAAACCACCTGCATGCCTAGATAACACTAAAAATTCAGATTTCGGTGAACTGACCATTTAGGTACCACAGCAACAGAAAAATTTTGTAGGTCTTTCAAAGATCCTCTCTGCACTGCAGAAAGAGTTACTATTATTTGTCATTGGGAGAAGATGCATGTTGGAGCTCCTGATCATGAGAGCTCCTGGTCAATACAGAGATACACTTTCCCGTTCATTGTTCTAACTTTCTTCTCCACATGATAAAAATTAGATGCACTATTCCTGCCGGCCATGCAAAACTAAGGCGTTAATTACAACAATTAAGAGAAAAGCAAGCAGAAAATCTCCTCTCTTCTCTGCTCTGCAGAGCAAAATGTCGATTTCCACCCAGGCTTTGCATCTGACTGACTGTAAAACATACTGCTGACAGATTTCGGACATGATTCGGCTAGGACGCATTGCACCGTCAGGTCCTTGGCGTTCACTGAGGGACCGCTCTCCCACCTTCATTATTCCTGCATGAATCAGATGGAGGAACAGCTGCTCGGGTGACTCAAGTGGAATTTATAACAGAAACACTCAGGTCTTCTTGCACCATGTAATGAAGTATCACTGGGTTGTTTAACTGACACATGACTTGTTTTATGTATGTGTCTGATTTTAGTCTTACTGGACAGCAGGAAGCCAATAGGGATCCAAATAAAGATTAAATGCCCTGTGGCTGAGGAATCATGCTCTTCATGTTCATATTTATCTTTCGTGGCCTAATTAAAGGTTTTTTAAATTATTTATTAAATCATTTAAAACAAGACAAAAGATCTGTATCCAGCAATACTAAGGAGAAGAGGAATAGTGAAGAACTTATCTTAATATTTTGCTTATCTCCCAAGGCTAAATAAATACTTTTGAATTATTATTATTATTATTATTATTACAAACCTATTTAATTTGGAGCTGTAATTTATGTGTGTGCTTGTGCTTGTACCTGTAATGAAATATGTTTATTCTGCATGATCCAAATATGTATTTTAAGCAGGTGAAAAGGAGATTCATTTTAAGTGACGAGAATGCCAGATATCAAATGAAGTCAGCCTCATCCACTTTGTGGTGGAGCTGTTGGCCTTTGACTGCTGGAATTCAAAAAGATGACCAAGTACAGCTCTTCAAACCAACAACAGGAGACAAATCCAGTGCTTTCACCATATATCACAGAGAAGGTTGCATACATAAAATGAGTTATGAACACTCTTACACAACATAATCCTGAATGAACCACAAGTTCACCTGCCTTTCCTGGGAACTGGGGCAGCAGACGCACACCTTGGTTTGTTGGCAGGAATCAGCAGTTACTGTTTCTTTCCCTGTAAAGTGGTGAGTTGCTTCAAAGCACTGCTTGGAAATATCAAAAGGCTCGACAGGTTCACTAGAAGAGGCTGTTAAAACCATCATTTGTCTCCAAAACTCTGAACCAAAAGCACAGACACCCTGTTAATCATCAAACTGCTGTTTTAGCCTTGGATTTACAGTAAACACTCACACATACTGTACAGTGACACACACACACACACACACACACACACACACACACACCTGGTGCAGAGGCGGGAATGTGACAGTTACCCAGGTGTGGGGAGACAAATGAAAGGATGGTTGGCGTCATATATGAGCAGCAAGTCCAAAGGCTCCGGAGGGATATTCTGGCTTCCATCCAGGCAACATGAAATATATTGTGTGACGGGGGAATTGTGAGGGAGGCTTCCCAGAACTGATCCTTCATGTTCAAAGATTAATAGCTTTTTTTTTCTCCCCAATGACATTGCAGAGTTTTTTTTTATCATGAATTCATGGTGACAAATACTGTTTGGTGGAGACTTTTATCCAAAACATTTAACAGCATTGAGTCCATTTCACAAAGTATTAATAGCAGACTTCACATTTTTGATTTGGGAGACGATAAGGTAACAATAAGAACATTTTTTAACAATAACTTGATCTTTGGCCTAAGTGTGACCGCTCTGGAATCAGCTTGTGGTCCAGGGGGGGATCCTTCTGGTCCAGCATATTAAGTCATTTCTCAAGTCTTCAGGCAAATTTTAAGTCAAGATCTTCATGTCTCCAAATACTGACCAAATGAGACTCAGCATTTCAACATTTTTCTTTAAAAAAAGATCTCCCATTATTCTTTTGTAGACATCACCAGGCATTAATTGTACAATCTGACATGGAACAACATTGCTATTCCACAGACTGACACAAAATGTGACCAAGATTTTAAGAGACCTATCTCGCATAGTGGCATGCAATGAACCTGCTAGATCTGTTTTATGACAGAGGTGCCTGTGGCTCAGGAAGTATTAACTTAATTAATGTCAGGGTTGGCGGTTCGATCCCAGCTCCTCCTGTCTACATATCAAACTGTCCTTGGGCAAGAATGCCAAAAATGGAGGAGTCCCATACAAATGAATGCACTGACTGTAAAACTGTGAGTAAGGAAATCGACCATCCTTACTCTGCAGCTAGTCTGACAGCCTTCGGCCAACGCAGAGTTAAAGATCATGAAAACTAAAAGGTACCCAAAACCCATAAAGGTTAGGTTTCTCTCTCTCTCTCTCTCTCTCTCTCATATGCACACACACACACACACACACAAACATCCACACCTATACATAAAACTGGAATTGTGTTGTCCTTTGTTGTCATCTCAATCTTCCTTGTTGGTCAGCTCTCCTCCTCTTCTCCTCTCTTGACTTTGGGCAACAGTGAGTCTCCATTTTCACCCTTCCTCTCTCTCTGTCTCTCGATCTTTGTGTGTCACTGTAGACAGACAATGACAGCAATGCCATCAGCTGCCAAACCCACAGACATAATTACACCCCTAACATAGAGCCGGACCATACTCCTGTCAGTCAGAGCCACAATAAATAAAGACAGTTACCGTAGGGAAACACCTGGGTAAATGTCTCAGAGGTGACGAAAGACTAATGTGGTGTTGAAGTGTGGCGCCGCGCCACAAGCACTCTCATGGCCTTGTAATCTAGGGAAACTGGAGGAAATGGCTGACAGAATGACTTCCTGAAATGTCAGATTTGCAGTTACACAATCATAAATAGTGTTGTCTCCTCTCCCGAGGCCAAACGGTGTGAGACAGCAGCCACAGGCTGGACAGTATGAACGCATTCACAGAAGGTTTTTTCTTAACTCTAGGTTTTTTTCTTATTTTTAAGACCTTGAATAATATGATGTAGCTACACTGTGGTGGGAAATATGCACAATGACTATACCTAGGGTTTCTTAGGTATATATATAGAATATTAAGTCCGACTGTATTGCATTTTGGAACGGCAACATAGCAAACAGTCCATCTTTGATCTTAGAATTATTATTATTAAGCAACTAGAATGACCACATATTCTTCATGTTTTGCACTGCCTCAAAGAACCAGAGGTGCAGCTCCCAGCAGTTACAAAGGAATGTATAGAATGTAAAGCATCATGGGTGCAATTTGTAGTGTAGCATGGATGTCACAAGCTTGGGGCAATCATGCTAAACAAGATAAACATGACAGCTTGGCTTTCTTTCTTTTTCTGCTCTTCTTTCACAGTTTTATCTTTTCGTCATTTTGATGTAATTGTTACACTAAACTACAAAGCTTTGTCTCTTGTTTTACAGACCATTATTTCATGAAAATACACAGTTATTTAAATATAAATAATAGTTTAATATAAAGTTCGGATTTATTTTCATAGCTTGCTCCTGCCATCATTCATCATTCAAGTCATTTTTGAGATCTGGAAATATGGTGCCATTATTTCATATAACATATACTTCATATAGACAGTGTGTTACAGGGGAAGGCAGCTGCTGAGCATTGTGTAGTATTTAATATGTACTTTTATTCTCTAGTCTCAGCCTCACCTTCCTCTCTCTTCCCTCTGCCTGCTGTACCAGCACTCACATTAGCACTCACATTTCTCTCTCTCTTTTCTTTTCCATCTTTTTTCCTTTGCCTTTGATTTCTCCAGGCTCTCAGTTGACCTGCCTGCCCCCTATGTCTGTCTCTCCCCACCCAGAGCTGCTCTCTGCCAGTCACGGTTCATATGTTCCCATAAATGGGCCTTCATCACCCACTGGCACTGGCGCAATCGCTAACATGGCTAACATGGCTAACATGACTCCGCTCGACGTCCCCTCGTGTTAATTTCAGAGTGCAGTTCTTGGGTTGCCTTCAGGTTTCCTACATTGACATTAGCTACATTAGTGCTGAGGCACAGAGGCGAGGAGGCACATTGCTTTACTGCGTGACTGCAGCGCAAGCCCTGATGCACACATACATCATATACACACACACACACACACACACACACACACACACACACACACACACACACAGTCAAGCATGTGTGTACTTGTATATTTGACTCAGAGGGATGGATGTCAGTCTAATTAAAACATCAACACCAGGATACTCGACGGGGTAAACAGACACTGCTGTCTGTTTCAAAAAATGCCTGTCAGGTCACAGTCATTCATAACTCGTTGACGTCATGCTGAGAGACGTCGCTACACAAAAAGAGGTGGATTCATGAAAACGTGTGACCTGTAAAATGAACACTTAAAGGAATACAGCACTGGAATTCTATATACATATGCATCAAAACATCCATAGAAACCTATTGAACAATTCCTGTTGCATTATTAACTTTTCTTGCCTGCCTGGATGCTCCAAATACTCACATTTTATCTCAAATAATGTGAACAGCCTCAATTTGTCCATGTGTCTGTCTCACACACATCTACTGCACACTTGTTTGTGTTTGTGTTGCTTGTGTTTTAAACTATCATACTTTTTGGCAAAATATGGCCAAAATCACAGCTTTTGTTTGTTGCTAGCACTGTTAGCTGCATTCATCATTCAAGACCAATAATATATAGTGCATTTAGCCATACTTTGGTGAAAATATTAATGTTTGGAACACATTGAGAATACAAATGTACAGCAGGGAAGTGGATAATACTGCAGTAATGCTCTTCACATTGCTGAGGTTGATAGTCAAACATAGATGTTTGGTGAAATAGTCCTAAAGCTATGATTTACTTGGAAATAAATAAAAGAAGCATTGTTAGAAGCCCTATATGTTTACTTTGTAGACATATTCAGATATTAAGACCATGGTTACATGGTGTAAAAACACAATATATAATACAATAATAACAAAACAATGGCAGGAATGAAGAGCAGCGTAAATGAATGAAACAGATGTAGTGCATTAATAGGAACAAATCAGTGAAGAGATTTCTCTTTTTGTTGTGACTCCAGTACACATTTCTTGTTCTTGTAAATAATAATTAATGGCATCATTCAGATGCTGATCAAAGCCACATCTATTCCTTGTGATAATCTGACATTAATGATGCGGCCTAATGATAAATCAGTCCATCACCTACTGTGAAAACCTCCATTGCAGCTGAAAGATTCCTGTCATGTAACACCGGCCTAATGCTAAATATGAAGATGAGTTTTAAAGAAATAGTATTTTTACTAAGAAAATAAAGTCCTAACGTTCAACTAAACACTGTTTGTGTAATAAGCGCTTGATTCTTGATGAATACAGTTGTTGAATTTGCGCACAACAGGGAGCCTTTGATAGCAGCGTTGTGTTATTTTTGGATTAATGGGATCCAGCGTGCAGAATCAGCTGGAATTCTTGCATTAGTTAATCCATTATGAATTCTCCTTCATTTTCTTCCAGAACCTTCATTGTCTATTAGTTTGAGGATAAGCATGAGCCAGTCAGATTGGGCCCACACCCTCCCTGTTTACACTGACACATCCACACATGGAACCGATTCTATCTGTGCACAACACCAAGAGTGCCTGCCGGATCGCTCCGCCAGCATCATCCTGTAAAACAATCGGTTACTAAGGCAACAGGTGGTGTTGGAGACATCCATAATTTAACCAGGAGCAGGAGTTGATTATAAGTGGCCAATCACTGAAGACAGAGGGCCAAGGAGAAACACACTGAGGATGACATCAGTGTCCGCATACGTGCACATGATCTAGAAATAGATCATTGTGTTTGTCTTGGCCAGCTTATCTGTAATTGCTTATTAGTGGGCTTTTGTGAAAGGCACGTGTCAAAACGTGAGATGTTGCAGATATTGTCTTGCACGTGCCAGGAAAACTGTTTGGAGAACGATTTAATGAGCCTATGGTATTAAGGCATATTAAGGCCCTATAGTCTCATTTTTTTTAAACTAACATTGCAACAATGCTTGACTTGCTAAGTATATTTACCCAGCAAAGAAATTGTGGTTGCTAACACAAAATCTCCCCAGCGCTCTGTTAAGACTATCGCTGTGAGCATCAGACTGTCAACATTTGAGCAAAGTGTGGACTTTTCCTGGTGTTTGGTCTTTTCTTTGTGTTACTGTGTGGATCGAGGAGCCGCATGAGAATCCCGCCCGTTTAATGTAACGTCAAATTTTCGTACCGTCTTTCTAAATCTAGGTCAGGGGGCCTGTCGAATGAACAGAACCCGTTTCACAGAGCGTAATATAAACACTTTTTCCCAATCGGTGCTTGTGTGACCACATTCCTCGATGCCAGAGCCCTCACATTTCTGAAATCTAGCAGTTTAACCTCTAGACAATAAAACCCCCAAACGGTAAGTCACCCATGTGTGCCCGGCATATTTGACATGCCTTTTAAAATAAAGACCAAATGGTGTGTGACTTCTTCTTTCACCATTCACTGTTTGTTATGTGTTAGAGTTATGATGCAGTCATGACTAGTGCATGCTGCGCATTGAGGCATTTGTTCACACAAAAGGAGTTGACTTTGGCTTTGAGCTCTGTTGAGAAGAATTGGGTCTGACTGCTGATAGCATGGGGTTACAACACAGCTGATCAACATGAGCACAATAGGCATTCCTAGACTGACCCTCATGTGTGTTTAATGCTTAACTAGCTAACTAACTAAATAGAAAGATATAGATTGTTTTAAAGGGGATTCCGTCGAGTCATGGCACCGGGTCGGAGCAACAGTAGATCCTTGTGATGTTAAGGCGAGTCGACGGTGTAGCAAACGCCACAGGATGTAGAGCTCGAGATGAGGTGGAAATAGATTTCTGACATGAACGACTCATCCTGGAGGGTTGGTTGGTACGGCTGCCCAGACTTTGGGGTGGAAGAAGATGGGGAGTTGTGGGTGGACGGATCAGTGGACCGGCACAGATTGCTTCCGGGCCTTTCTGAGTGCCAGCGTCCAGACAGAAGATGTTTAACCGGGGATGACTGGTGCTGGCTGGAACCTGACAACCTTTTATTTTCAAGTCTCCCCTGTGTCTCTCCCCCATACCTCCTCTGGCCTTAATCTCAATCCAAACCTGTCTCTGCTCTTTTCCTCCCCCCTCCTCCTTAAACTCCCTTCCTCTTTCCAGGCTTGATCCTTCCCTTCACCTCCATTCTTTCCCACCTTCCTACCACCATTTTCATGTTCCCCTCTCCCTTTCCTCCTGTCTTGTTGTTGGTTTGTTCTCTTGTTTCCTTCTTCTCCTCTCCTTCCTTCACTTCCTTGTGTCTTCTTTCGCTTCTTTTCCCTTTCTGTTGTCTTTTTTTTTACCACCCACACACTCTCCTTTTTTCCTTTCTTATCCAAACCCCCTTTCTTTCATATAAACCAACCACTAAGCCACTACTGCATTGCAGGCCTTTTAATTTAAAACCAAACCTGACAGTTCCCAGCGTGTCCCTGTTGTGTTACCCTCACATGTTCTGCTCTGAGTGTGAGAACCCAGCAGGAAAAAAAGCAAGGCAACTTTATTTGTGTAGAACATTTCATGCATGGTAATTTAAAGTGCTTTAATTAAGACAGTAAGGCAGCAACAACAGATCCAAAAAAATTATTTGAAACAAAAAAATTGCAAACTAAAAGAAAAATCGGACATATTTTTAAAAAGTTTAATTTCTTTTAGTAGCTTGGGTTGTTCAGTAAGTTAAAACATCTTCTTCCAGTTAATTATTCAAACCCAAGACCCTTTTTTATGGCTGCAGGTTCCATCAAATTCAAATATTCTAGTTCTGTGCAGTAATTTATTTTTATTACTATTTCCCAAAAGTCAGATATATTTGCTGTCTTTGAAAATGTAAAATAAGGTTCTATGGGTTTGGACAACTTTGGCACTTTGGTTGAAACTAAAATATCTAAAATCTACTGGTTGGATTGCCATGACATTTTGCACAGATATCCATGGTGCCCAGATGATGAATCCTACTGACTTTGATGATCCTCTGACTTTTCATCTTGCGCCACCATCAGGTCCAAAATTCAATTTGATCAGTACTCTGCTTTACGACCAAATACCTGAAAAACTAATGAGCCTCATCAGTCTCAGCTGCACTTTGTGTCATGTGCTAATTAGCTAATGTTAGCATGCTAACATCCTAACCTAAGATGGCAAACATGTAGACTCTTAATATTGTTTTGAGATCTGTGCAGCATCGCAGCAGCTTCCCCATATTTGGCTTTTAATGAACAATGAAAAACCATTGGGTAAGTAAATAGGTCTGTGTGGAAAGAGGACAAATGATAACTCGGTGTGTTCTCAGCTCACGTTCCTTGCAGAGCAGCAATGTGGTGAGGTAAAATCAAATCAAATAAATCCCCCTGTGATTATTATAATTGGGGTATACGTAGGAATGCCTGCGAATGCCGCCAGCACCTTCTGATGACTGATGATGCATACCTGTCTTTGTCATGCTCCTGAGAGGAAAACAAAGCTCAGGGATATGCACGGGCACAGGACCAAAGATTCTGTGATGTAGGTCAGAGGGAACAAACAGGCTGTACTGGGTGCCTTGGGATGGTGCAACATTTGTATTGATCCAGAACACACAAGAGGAATATTACAGAGTTGCAGAGTTCTAAGTCACAGTGATTGTTTCCCCAACTCCTTTTTTGAACTGTTAATACACCATCTCACTTGTGGTTCCTCTGCCAACTGTTCTGGTAACCTGGCAACTACCTAATGAGAATATGATCTTTTTGTCAACTTTTGTACACATTATCAGTTTTATTGATTTCATTTGAAGCTATTAATGCTAGCTTTATTCCTGATTACTCTTATTTTAATAAGTCTAATCTGTTATTTTTATTTAGTTTTTGATTCATTACTTCATTACAGTATACTTTTTTATCTCAAAAGATGAAAATCAAATAATAACCAGGGACCATTTGAAGCAGGCATTTTTATGTATATTCACAGATCAACACTTTCATGTAACAGCAGCTCTGACGACTGTGTTACAGTCTAAAGAGAATTTTCTTTGTTATAATGTTTAACCCTGAGTAGGTGCTGGAGTCTGATCTCACGATTTGTCCTTAATACAAGGTTGAAGTCACAATTCTTCTGTACCGTGGGAACAATAAGGAAAACTTACAGCATTCACCTGTGACAGTACAGAGTACAGAGTACAAAGGCAACATGAGCAGAAAGCATGGAAGGGCATCAAGGACATACAGCATTAGAAAGTGAAATATCCAAATAATTGGTTTAGTTGCAGAGTTTGTCACTTTGGCATCACACTAACACTGTGTCATCTCTTGAAATATGAATGATGAATTTATGGTATTTCCCCACCAAAATAGATATAAAATAGCTGGATCTTTTAGAGTAGAAGTAATCACTAAGTGTATTTATGCTGATCTAGCTTGAAAGTGTCATATGGTTTTGTAAAAACACCTGCACTTAGGAATGAATATTGTTTTATATTATTTAGATGATACTTTGATATTGATTTGTGCTTGTGGAAGTACAATAGAATACAAAAAAAGGACAAAATGCCAAAGTATCTTATCAGTACACAAACTAGCCAGTTAAATGCATGGGTGGCTGCCTGGCATGGTCATTTGGCAGACAAAAGTGTTTTTCATAAAAATGTGTTTCGCTTGGCAGGGCTTCTTGGCCTTGATTTCAGTTTAGGGAAGACGGATTGTTGTGGATTTTGTTCTCATCATAGCAAAGTTATTAAAAAGAAAAGTAACCTTCTTCATCCTCACCAGGCGGCCAGAGGCTCGGTGATTAGTACTGTTACCTCAAAGCAAACAGATTCCTGGATCAAATCAGTCAGCCTGTTGAAATCTTTCTGAAATGGACACTTTAATCTGTCTGTTTTTATCAGTGATGGGAGTAAAGTGGAACATGTACTGTAATCATATACATTTACATTTAGCAGACGCTTTTATCCAAAGCGACTTGATAGGCACACTCAGCCACCACACCTCCCTATATACTTTTATATATATATACCTTTATCCAATTGAGTGCATTACTGTCCTCATTATTACATTACAGCCTGCTAAAAGCTACATGATAAAACTTTAACATACTTGTGCTACAATGCCTTGAATTAAAACTTCTGTCAGTATTTTATCAGAAATATAACTGACGTCTTTGCCCTTTTCTGCTTCCTTCACTGTCAGAATGTGTTTGTGGATCCGGTCAGGAGGACACACAGCGGTAAAATGAATGCACTCTTTACTATTGCCCTCATAAGAAGGCAAATCAGAGAGTCAGACAGAAGAGATGTTGTCAGGCTGCTTATGGACGGTCACCAGTACATAAATGAAGAAATGGGTCATGTAATTTTGCAGTTTTAGGAAAGTAATTAGTAATGGCATTTGTTTTGGTGAGGACAAATGTTGGCATTCGGTTGGTTTCATATCTGGTGTCCATCTGACAGTGTGAGCAGAGCAAATCAGGTGACGAATAAGACATCACAAAAAAGTGTTTTATAATGTGTCCGGATGTCATTTCTCTCTGTGACTAATTGTGGTTGGCTGCTTCTCGTTATTCCTTATACACAACCAAAATCTCCTGCTCACCACCGGACATCAGCATGGCCCAGAAAACCACACAGGTGCTGACTGTCCAGGCCATGCTGCCTTTATTACCCCCTCCCTCCCTTTTAGTAGATGCTCCAACCCTGTTATCCAAAAGCACTCCATCCTCCTCCTCTTACACTGCCCCCCCCCCCATTCTCCTAGTCCCTCTGTGGTTACTGAATGAGTTTTGTCTGTGTTTGGATGAGCTCATTGGAAAAGGATGTGCCGCAGCTCCACGTCGTCTTTCATCTTCCTGCCTGGACAGAGACTTGGACAACACACCCTGATGCTCTTGAACAAAACAGGTTGGATGTGTGTGCAGCACAATTCAGTTTTTAAAGCTTTGTTTTCAGTCCAGTGGGGAAAGACTGGAAATGCTGCTTTGAGCAAGTTGACAAAGAAGTACAACACAAAATACCTCTAGTACAACTGCTGCAACTCCATCTCCACATATACTTTATGTTGGTCCCTGGTGAAATCTATCTTCATCCCTTTCTCTGTCTAATCTGTCTTTTGAGGATCAAATACTCAGACTCCATAGCCTTGAAAAGTAGCTTTATGAACTTGCCATGCTGCATTATCAACTCAGCAAAATGGACATCTGCTCCTGTGTCCCACACCACGCATGTCAGTAAGTTTTGGTAACTTGACTAATGTCAATACGTATAATATCTAAGGTGGGTCATGCATTATTAGCTCATTTTATGCCACTGTTTTGTGGAGGAGCCTTGAGTCCAAAACTAGTTTTAGGACCTTGTCTACATTTACATTGTGCTCACTTGATACATATTCCTAAATAAAGATGTGTTTTATCAAATGACCACAAACTAATTGACACAGAAAAAAAACTATTACCAGCTAGTATTATTCCAGCCACGCAAATACTGTACATGGTACATATACAAACGCACCAGTAGGGTCAGGAGTTAGTAGCGGACCTACTGTAAACTTCTGCTCTGGGGACTTTAATACCTCAAGGTGCCAAGTTCTGGTGTCTTTTAATGTTTTAAACCACAGAATAAATTTGTCAAACACTTGATTTGTATTGAATTTTCCACACTGTTCTTCTTGAAAATGAAGCCAGAGTGCGACAGCGTTCAAAGAATTTAGTGTCCTACTTCTCCTGATTGTTGTAAAAACGTTATAATATTTACAGAGCTGCCTTGTGGCTTTTCTTTTCTGGTTGGGCTAGTGCTGAGCTGTTGCCAGCATATGACAGGAGTGTATTAGAGATGACAGCCAAAACGCTCTCCTGGCTGAGCAGTGAACACAATAAAGTCCATCTGTTACTAGAGCACTGAGCCACTGGGCTGCCAACTGCATGCATATTAAACTTGAATTGTAATGTGGAGGCTAAAGCAGAGATTTACAAATGTTTTCTAGCCAAAGTGTTGTTCAGGTAGATTCCCTAAAATTGAACGTTTAGGTAAATAGTGTCTCTGTAGATGGAGTTGAACCAGTTCCGGAAATGAAACCTACTGTTTCTTGTATTAATTGGTAGTTAAATATATATCATGCTCCTCCATAAAGAGCTCCCAGGAGCCCCTGGGAGTCTTCATACCCAGTTTGGAAACAGTAGTCCAAGAGGTTACAGAAAACGGCCCTTTGAGAACTTCAAATCCCCACACAGGCTGGGAAAATCTATGCAGAGAAAAAGTAAATTGGGAAGTGTACTGTAGTAGCTGCTCAGTGGCAAACTGTCCATCCTGGGGAAAAAAGAACGCACACATGCTTAATGAAAACATAAAGAAAGGTTAAGAAGCTGTTTTGTGCTATGGCAAAAAGGGAAATTGAAAAGTAATATCTTATTTTAGGATGATTTGGTTTTTAAGATGAATTGTATTTAATCCCTTCTGAGCTCAAAATAACAAGAAATTTCCATTATGAGATTCTTAGTATGAGCGATGTCTAGCTCTTACATGAACACATGATCTTTTGCCAAAGTTACAACAGTTTTGGTTATTTGAGATATGTTTTTTTCTTCTTTTCTCACTGGTTTGAAGTGGGCGGGGCTCAGACAGAAAAAGGTGATGTCATTTTGTGCACCAATCAGGATTTAGCGACAACAGAATATGTAGACAGCTGGTGGGTTGTCCCTTCACTATCAATCTAATTGATCAAACCACACCCACACAGTCCTAATGAAGTATTGGCTGTTGTTGATGTTTTTGAGTGTTAAACTCCTAATAAATTATACCTAAAGATGTTTTTTTTTTACTTTGATTGCTGATAATTGCTGAAAATTCAATATAGTTCCTTGTTGTCCCCAGGGCTTTACAGTAAAACAGTTTCTCCCTCTTTTAATAGCTGTAACATGTAAGCCCAGGAGGCCATTTGATGACCGCTGAGTGGATATTCTGCTTGTTAAAGCAAATTATGAAATGTGTCCTTGTAATTAGCTTCAGTATTTAGGTTAAACTGTGAGATGTATACCTATAATTACCTGCAAAAGTTAGGTTAAAACATGGAATGTATCCTCATAGTTTACCATAGAATTTAGGTCAAACTATGAAACATATCTCTGTAATTAACTTCAACTGTGACAGTTATATGAAGGTGAAGAAATGCTTTATTTCCCGCCCGCCAGCCTCCATGTCAAATCCAACCCTTTTGGAGGTGACAGTAAGAAGAGGCACCTGAAGCAGTCGTGTTTGCAGACAGATGTATGTAATCACACTTCTAGTCTGTTATTGTACTGCCAACAACAGTAAAACCTGTGTAGAGGTGCGTATAGACATCTGAAAGAAAATGACAAAGGCTGCATAAGGGGAGGACTTAGGGGCAGGGAGGGGATGAATGAAGGAATGAAGATTCATAATGGAAGAGGTGTAGGTATGTGTGTGTGTGTGTGTGTGTGTATGTGTGTGTGTGTGTGCGTGTGTGTGTGCGCATAAAGCAGTGATGAAAGATGAGGAAATTGCATCCAAGACAAAAAAAGTATGAGCACAAGCTTATGAACAAAAGAGGTGCATGAGAGGTTAAGTCGTGTGTAGGTGTTTGTGTGCACAAACACAATATTTGTATCATAGCTGCAGCTTACATGAGTGGCGATACTTGATTGATTTGATTAATTATATATACTTTTAACATCTGTAAAGTACTTTGTAAACATGCATTTTAAAATTGCTACATAGCCCAGAGCACTGGGTAAACCAATCAATGAGGTGATGATCAGGATTTATTATCAACCCAACTATCCCCCCTTGCCTGATATATATATATATATATATATATATATACACTACCGTTCAAAAGTTTGGGGTCACCCAAACAATTTTGTGTTTTCTATGAAAAGTCACACTTATTCACCACCATACGTTGTGAAATGAATAGAAAATAGAGTCAAGACATTG
>JAVQJD010098693.1:0-11253 GCA_036023655.1 Nannoperca australis | reverse complement strand
CACACACACACACACACACACACACACACACACACACTCACACACACACACAACTTTACTGCCCTGTGCAAAAACTACATTTTCAGCTGACCAACATGAATCTTCAGAGATTAAAGAGACCGTGATCAGATTCGTGATCAGATTCACCAGGAACAACGTTGGAGAGAGCAACAGAACCATGGGTCAGTAATACAGAGAACTACTGGAGAGTAATACACAGGTGTCCTCCACCCGTCCTGTCCACAGCTGCACACAGTGAGGGTGGAGTCTGGCCTCACCCCTCTGGCGCTCAGGACATCCTGCAGGATCTGAGCAGCTCCCGGCAGCTTCTCCTTGTACTGGTCCACCAGGTAGTTGTGCCGAGCCCTCTTAATGATCTGACACACACAGACAGGAGGCGTTTGTTGTGGTTGAAGCACAGCTGGCTTTCTATTCTACATCCTGTTTACTGAACAGAACTCTACACCTGCTTCCACTTCAGAAGTGGTTTTAATGACTTCCAGGGCTCTAAACAGCTCTTTTCTAATGTCATTATAGTTTTATTCCCTTTATGGTTTCTGCCATTTGTACTTTTACTGTGTGTTTCTATCTTATGATTTAAGCGTTCCTTGCCTGCTATGTGAACGTGTAGTAACCTGAACCAAGATATACTAATAAAGACATGTATATACAAAGTGTTTGTCCTCTAAACACACTTCTTTAAGGAAAAGTGAGGGGTTTTTCTTAAATTGGTGCAGACAGGAAAAGAAGCGTGAAGGATTCAAAGGAAATGTGATATTTTATTGAACTTGTACTTTAAGCCTTTGTGATAAACGGTGCTCACTTTGTCGTCGATGTCTGTGATGTTCATGCAGTAGAAGACATCGTACTTGAAGTAGTCCCTCAGGATCCTCCGCAGGATGTCGAACGATATGTAGGATCTGTGCAGAGACACCAGGACACAACAGAACTTTACATTTCTGAAATGTGAGGATTTGTTGCTTTTCTTCATCTTTTTGACATTTTCCAGACAGATGACCGGATCCTGACAGTGACCGTCAGTGCTTTGCGTTGTGATCACCTGGCATGTCCCATGTGCGAGGCATCGTACACCGTCGGCCCGCAGCTGTACCACGTCACTTTGTTCCCTTTCTGAGGGACGAACGGCTCCTGAAACGTGACGACAGTCAGAGAATAAACGAAGCAACAACAAACTGCGTTTCAATAAACGTGAGTGCATTTTCTTTGTGCACACGCAGCGCTGATAAACCTCCAACGCACCTTCGCTCTCGTCAGGCTGTTGTAGAGTCGAAGTCGGGGAACTTCTGTTCCTGCTGGAGGAGTCCAGACGGGCTGGACGCGCTTCCCTCTCACTGAAATAATCAAACATATATATTTATTAGACATCGTGGGAAAAACAGACAAACGTGTATCTAAAGTGACAAATTAATTTAAAGCCACCATGTGAAGGATTTTACATACTGGACTCTGTCACCAGCACACCGAAAAACTAAAACAACTATTTAATAATGACAAAAATCTACACCGAAAAATGTAAAAACAACAATAAAATGATAAAAATCAACACAAAAAACTAAAAACAATAATTTTATGATGTTATTTTCACATGACAATTGACACACAGGGGCTTTAAAGTCAATACATGTTGTCAGTATATATTAGTTTGACTTGTGCAGCAAACAGAGGAGGACAGAACACGCAGCTACACCATCACTGGGATCTGTGGCTACGAAACTACAGATTCTTTGCTTCATCAGTTCAGCTTTTGGTCTGTGAATTGAAAAAAAAAAAGAGATAAAGTATGATAAATATATAATAAATGCAGTTTCCCAGAAGATAAGTCAATTTATTATCACAGAAAACAAAGAAAAGCTGCAACCAGTGATTTTTGTTGGCTTGGAAAAACACTTTAAACTAACGGTTTAATCACTACTGTCAAATCTTTTTGCACTGTTCAGAGCTGTACGGGAACGTGTGTGTGCAACAACAGAGAAAGTAACACTTTAATATCACCCAGCAGAAGCATTAAACATGTCCTCCACTGCAGTGAGGTCCTTCATGGGATCGTGTCGTTTCTTTTATTATTTTCCAGTCAAACATTTGCTGCATCCTTCAACTTTCAGCTGACAGAGTGAGAAATGAGTCCGTGCTCAGATCGAAGCCACGTGCACGGGAACACGGGGGAACGTGACAGCACACTGACACCTCTTTGGGTGGGTGTCACTGTGCACCCTGCTGCACCCTGCTGCACCCTGCTGCTCCGACTAACAACACAAGTGGAAGCTCAAACCACATTCATTCACACGCCTGCAGGAGAGCTGTGGGTTCATGCGTGTCAGCAGGGCAGATCGACCAATGAGCAAGTGTCCTGCCTCAAGGGACCTCAGACAGCCTCAACATCCAGGCTGGTGCACGAGGGACCAGGACCACGTCTAGCCTGTTCATGCCTTCATCTGTCTACTCACTGCTGCTGTCAGGGTGGAGGTCCTGCTGCAGGGCTGCTATGTGTCTGTACCAGCGCAGAGCGTGGACATGTTGCGGGTCTGGGGGCCTGTGGAGGAGCTTAAAGGCTCTCTGGTCGGCCTGGGAGGGGCAGAACCCAGCCAGGTAGCTGCGGGAGGTGAGGTAGTCATTCAGGGCCGCTGCCAGCGCGGCCTCTTCATGTATCTGCAGCAAGAAGCCAAACTCAAAGGCTGCAGAAACAAGAGGGCAAATGTTCGCAGAGAATTACCGACGAGTCTGCAGCAGCAGGAGAAAACACCAACAGCAGCACACGTTTACGGTGGACGGGCGGAGGAGCTGTGAGGGAACAGGGATCGGGCTCGCAGCCCAGACCTGCTGCACACATCCAGCTCCACATCATGCAACACAACACTGAAACAGACACACGACATGGTGCACCGCCCCCCCAGCGTCACGTTCAAACCTTCTCATGCAGCACTGATGGTGGATGCTGCAACAAGTGGCGTGTTAGAGAGAGTGTAACCTGACGGGGTCCAGCAGTCAGCACTGATGCTGGTACTGACCTGCAGTGTTTGACCTGTCAGCCTGCAGGAACAGATCAATAACTAAACTAATACATGAAGTGATCAGTAAATCACGTCTCTGTCCGTGTGCAGACGAAACAACGTCTTTCCACCACTGAGAGTGAAACACAAACTGACGAGTTTCCCAGAAAAACCTAAAAACCATCAAATGGAAACTTGTTTTCCAGACACGACAAATGAAATACTCAGACTGAAACTGGAACTCATTTAGAAAGTGAAAGGAGAGTGAGTGAGCGGGAAGGAGGTGAAAAAGAACTTTGCTTTGATGAAACTGAATGAAAAATACTTAGATAAAATATATTTACACACACACACACACACACACTTTCATGTTCTTGGGCATCAACACAGCAGAGAGTGAAATGAAATTCAAACAGGGACACAGAGGTTACGTCTCATTTCACAAGCACTTCTACATATATTACATTATATTATAATAATTGCTAATGGAATAACCAATAAAAGCAGCATTACAAAGTATTGTGCAGGTGATCCGTTAGTTTCCTTTAAAAAGAAATGATTTGGTTTTCTGTTTTCTTGATTTCATGATTTGATTGTTTTATTTTGCTCTTTGTAACGTGGCTTTTGAAAAAGTGCTCTTTTATTATTATTATTATAACAGAGTGCTTTAAAAAGGTTCAACTTAGTCTTCTAATAATAATAGTAATAATAATAATTTTAAATATACTACTACTACTGCTAATAATAATAATAATAATAATAATACAAGTGATTCCAAGTCTCAGGACAATAATAAAAATACATATTGTTAATTAAGAGTCACATGTATGTAGACATGAGTGAAACAACCTGAAAGTTAACTGATCAAACTAGATGATGCAACCGAGCAAAACTGAAAGTAAAGATACAGATTCATCAAATTAAACTTACAAACTAACATTCAACAAACAAATCACAACCTTTTTAAAAAAACATCTGTAGTCAATTAGGATGTAAAATAACATCTGTCCAGATGTTACAGATGGAGACAAACGGAGCTGCAGCAGTTATAACCGGGATAAATGTATTATATTTTATGAATATAATCTATGCTGCCATAGATTACACTTTAGTTTGAATTATAGAAACATAGTGTATTTCAGCAATTAATAGCTATTAATAATTTTCATCAGGTCAAAGATTTGTTTTATTTTATTTTATAAGTGGCACAGTGTCTTCTCCAGAATAAGACAAACCAAACACCATTCAAAATCCTGAACCAATTACATTGAATATGTTAAGTATTTGTAAACAACATCCTGCAGTTTGGAATACGTGTAGTTAAAGTAGAGAGTCTAGTTAAAATTCACAACAGCTGTTGAATCTTATTTGTTGACCCGCTTGTGTTTGTCGACACATTCTGCTGCATAAACCTTGAATTTAAATGGTCAGATTTTACAAAGGGGCTTCTGCTTATCGTTCGCTGACCGGTTACCTTCAGCTACGCGCAGCTTCAGATAAACAGCTAACAAAGCTAACGTTAGTGAGCTAGCTGTGACAGTTCGTGAAAACGCATTAAATCGCGCTGTTATCGCATTTTCACAGATTTTCAACTGACGTGTCTCAAGGTGGAAAAACGAGCATTATTCACTGTACCTGGCTGCCCCGAGGTCGACATTGTCACAGTGCTGGATGTTTGGGTGCTGATGCAACAAGAACGTGTCCGGAAGGAGAACCCGTGCACTAAATAGCAACGGTAGGAACAGGAACCATGGTGTTTGAACCTGTGAGCCGGGGGGACACTAATAACCGTCGGACCATAAACGCGGAAGTGTGTTTAGTTTTTTAAACAAGGTGCAAGAAGTCCGATAAAATAAATACTACCTAACTCCGCGGTTTAACTGGCATATTGTGCACACGGAGGCTAAATGACGAGTTTATTTTCCAGCGCGCAGTAAGTTTTAAGCGGAAAATGTCTCACATTAAGGACTATTTCGACAAAGTGAGTCGTTTTTATGGGCGATACACGGAGTACGTGAGGAGGAACCCAGCTGCGACAGCGCAGCTGGAGAGCACCGTGCGGACACTCTCATACCTGATCGCAGGTCAGTGACAGCATTTACAGTTTTACTCATGTTAATCACACAGAATGATATGTCAGACAGATTAGAGGCCGTGTGAAAGCTGCCACTTTGATATCAGACCAAACATAACTTCACTGTGCAAAAGCAATACCCATGATCATGTAAATTCATTGGTTTTGTATGTATATTTATTTTATTCTCTGTTTAAAATGTTTGCATGCTATATTTTTACATCTATTACTGATTTTGCACCATTACATTTGCTGCTGTAGCGCTGCATCCCCATTGAGAGACTAATAAAGGTTCATCTTATCTTATCTTAGATTATCTATTAGTTTCATTTTAACTTAGACAAACACCAGAATCCGCTTTATTGGGTTCACATACAGGCACCGTGACTCCGGTTCAGCAATTATTTACAGGAAGATAGAAACACAGACACACAGTCACAGTCATATCAGACAGACCTGCAGGAGGTTTTTGTTAATGTTTTAGATTTTTTAAAAACTTTATATATGTGCTATTTGACACACACACGCGCACACACACAAAAAAACATGCTTTTTTTTGGTGAATTTTGCCCCTGGTAACTGAAAGAGCCATGACCTTTTGGAACAGACACAGACCAAACAGTGCATAACAGATATTTATGGAAAGTATGAAAACTCGAAATATGGAAACTTGAAAAAAGTGTGTGTGAACATGTGTGCATCCGGCTTATTATACATAATATACCTGTTTCCACTTCATTCCCAGCCACATGAAACTATTCTCCAAATTCAGAATAAATCTTTTGGTGTCAGATAACATACACAGAAATGAAAACATCTCTGATTTGACACGAAACAATATGTCCATACAAACAGGTGTTTATATTGAAGAAACACACAAGTGTTCCTGTAAACAGCTGGTGCAAAGGAACAAACACTGACTGGGTGTAATAGATTACTTTCTATACATGATGCACACAGTGACACTGGCTTCCAGCTCATAGTGAATGACCACATGTCACCGCTGTTGCTTTGCAGGGCGAGTTGCAGACTCCCATGAAATATCTGAACTAGGTAAGTCAAAGTCAAGGATCAATACAGCTGCTGGTTCCAGGTCAGTTCCTTCCTGCATTCACACCCAGCAGCACGTGGAGTCACACGGGCTGCTGCATCAGTTAATGATGCAGCAGCTTATCACAGAAATATCAGTATCAGCGAGTAAGTAACAAACATGCAGTATGAAGTCTCATCAATGTGTAGTCTGTCCACCAGAGTGCGCCGTCGAGTTTATTTCTAACAAATCAGGGTTAAACATGTTAGTTTCTGTTAAAATACCTCATTTATCAAATATCAGCATCAGTCCGACTGTAGAAGTGATTATAGTATTAAAACTATTAGTGGATGAATTATTCAATCAACAGAAATTGTTTTGATGATTGGAAAATAATCTTTAAGTTAATTATCGAGTTTTGAACTTCTCAAACATGAGGATTGGTCATTGAATATGAAATATATTTGGGTTTTAAACTGATTATTGGACTAAATTTGAAGAGAGATGTCTTATATTTTATAGATTAAATGATTAAGCAGACACAAAGCATTTGACCTGGTATATTGCTGCACAACAGTGAGTGGAACATGTAAATACAGATAAAGCAATGTGATAATGTGAGTTTCAGCCCTGATGATCAATAGCAACATGACATGAGCTCTTCTATTAGAGGATCACAGGGATGTAAATAATGGACGGCACATCATCAATACATGTGTGTTTCAGTGTACTCTGCCTCCAACCTGCTGGTGCTGTTCAATGACAGCATCCTGCGAAAGGGCCTGCGCTGCTCCTTCCCTGTGGTGAGCAGTCCACTAAACACACACACACACACACACACACACACACACACACACACACACACACACACACACACACACACACATATATATATATAAAGTGTCGTACAATAATGGCTGCAACTCAGTTTGTTCAAGATACTTGGATTGGCCTAATTTTATTGTCTTAGAAGAAGCTGTGCAGTCACGTATTACCAAAATATATTCATACAAAAAACACACGCACCCACACACGCAGGCACGCACGCACGCACACACACACACACACACACACACACACAAACACACGTTTCTCTGTCCCGGCTGCTCAAACAGCTTGGGTCCATTGTTCAGTCAGCTGCAAAGCTTGACCTCAGGGAGACAAATTGAGGGACGCACCATCTCTCATTCTCACAGACACACACACACACACACACACACGTCGGGTTTGAAGACGATGACATTTTTCACAGAGAAAAGCGTCCAAATGGCAGGTGTCAGGGGCCGTCAGTCTCTAGAGAGGCGCTAGAAGGCAGGCAGGCACACGCACACACACATAAACTCCAACTGCCAGTGTGAGGCACGTCTGAAAAGAGCAAAGCCTCACAGACACTCATGTCAATCTGGTAGCAGGAAAGGCCTGCACTTGTGTCACGCACAAATGCATACACACCAGCATGGTCACAGACACACACCCCAAATCGCAAATACACACATGGCATGTCACACGGACTCATCACACACGCAGGACCATCGCAGAGAACACTGGCACCCTAGGGGAGGATGGTATGGCGGGTGGGTGGAAGGAGGGGAGGTAGAAGGCAGAGAAGCTGACCACCAGCGAGGCATGGTGGGATGAGAGAGGGGGCTGTAGGTGATATGTATGAGGCTGGCAGATATTCACTGTCCACCACCTGCAAAGCCAAAGGTCTCTCAGCCTGACGCCACTTCTCTACCCATGACGATGAGCTTCACACACTAGCACATATACACCTTTTTCAAGAAACACTGCTTAGCTGTGGTACCACAAAGGTGAAATAAATGAAGTGAAACAAATAAATAAAATTGACTTGACTTACATTTTCAATTTTAATCATCAGCGTCATAGCTGGTTATGCTAGTAATAAACCAAGCTACATATCACCCATCTCTACCTTTTGTCATCCTGTGTAATGTTTAGTCTATAATCTAAATCACATTCTTTTAAATTACAATTCTGGAAACTCATCTTGAGGGATGTTCAATTCCTCATCCGTTGCTCATTCTTTACGTCTCATCCTTCATTTTCTGTTTCCACCTCCAAAGTAATGTGGTTCCTCTGACACTCATTTTGAGTAAAAGGACAGCTCTGAGTGCCCATTCTTTCCTCTCCCATTCAGCACACTCTCCACCTGTCTATGAAAACAGTTACTTCAGACATACAGTATACTTCCGATTTTGTGATTGACAAAGTAGTCAAATAAAGCCTTAGACTACGGGAAAACACTTTTCTTCTGTGCGTGTAATGCTCAAATAAGGAAACGATTCAATGTTAGATTGTTGAAGGCTCTTGCCATTACAATTTTAATTTCCTAAATGTTTATTTAACATTTCCAAACTTTTTCTTCCTGCCTCTACCCATCCTGTTTTAAATCTAAGACATAACCTTTTCATGTAGCCATGGGTTCATTTTCCACTTGCGAAATGAAGATGCACCGTTTCAACAGCCAGACTGAGGCCTTTCCATGCCTCTAAATCCATCCGTCCCCCTGCCCCTCCATCTATCCAACCTTCAAACCTTCTGTGAGGCCTGAGCGCCTGGGTCTCACTCAGTCATCGCTGGTCCTGCCACTGTATGTTCATCACTCACTCAGCCTGGCCCTGGGAGCATGCCTGGACGCAGGACATGACAGGGGATACACACACCCGCACCCACATACAGTCATAAATACAGTCTACACCACTATCCTCCAGGTCCATTAGCCAGTAATAATGATCTCATCCCACCAGGAGTAAGCTGGAAGGCAAGACGGTCAAGGACTTATTGTAATCATGTTGGTGTGTCAGTGCAGGCGTACAGTAACTTTTGGCTATTTGAGTATGTTTCCTGCTACAACTGCTTGTATTGCTCACGGACAGCCAAGTATGAACCAGTCAAGGAGTGAACGATGACTACTACTAGAGAGAGAGAGACGGCCTGCTACTCTTATCAGCTACAGAGTGCAACATTAGGCAAAGGGTGGGAAAATAAAATTCTTTATGTTTATCTTTATCTAATTTATCAAGTAATTCATTCAAAGCAAACTTGGAGACCCTCAAGCCTCAAGGATGTGTTTGTGTGTTTATGAAAGGGTCGGTCATCTCATTGCTTTCAGGAGTGACAGAGCAAGTGGTCAAGAAATTGGCTGTCGTTATTGTTTGCCTTTAGCTGTGGTCCACGTGTGTGTGTGTGTGTGTGTGTGTGTGTGTGTGTGTGTGTGTGTGTGTGTGTGTGTGTGTGTGTATCATCACCATTGCCCAAAGATCTCCCTAACCTTACCCCACATATTCTTGCCCTCTGATATCATTAACATCAGCTTGTTTCAGCCAAACACTGTCAACTTGTCATTCTTCCTGTACACAGCCCCAGACACAAATATTCAAATGCATTATAGTTCAACCACAACACAGTGACAGCAAGTAGAGTTTGACTTTTAGCTAAAGTCAAAAATAAAACATAACAGTAACAACTCTGGTTACTGGTTTCAATCATGGCCCTTTTTTCTCATATGTACAACTCAGTCGAATTCAGCACAAAAACCAGCTTCAACTATAAATTAACTACAACTATATATTAATATATATACTTTTAAAAAGGTACAGCGTCGATAGATCACAATGGTATAGGAGTGTTTGTGTGTGCATGTCTTCCCTACCGATCAGCTCCTCTCACAAAAATCCAGAAACACCAGCTGACGAGGGTGACACAGACAACCGCGTGTCACTAACCACACACACACACACACACACACACACACACACACACACACACACACACACACACACACACACGTCTGTCTTGCCGGCACAGAGCACTCTTATGAGCTTTGACAAAGCCTGCATGCTCTACCAGTCAGTGCTAAAACACAATGACAGACAAGGTCATACTGCACTGTCAAGGAGCCGGAGAGAGATAAAGAAAGAGAAAGAGAGAGAGAGAAAGCACTAAATAATACCTCATGCTGTATAATGTCCTGCACCATGCTGGTCATTCATAGAGGCATTGTTCGAGCTTAATCATGTACAGTCACTTTGTTGTAAATCTAATGAGGGATGAAGAATCTGCTCATTTATTCCTCACTTAGCAAAGACTACAGTAAAGGGAGATAAAGGACTAATACATATGATCCAGTTGAAAGGCTGTCACACTTTATGATGTGGCTACACTGGTCATAGTCACCAATACAAATATATGGCTTATGTTATATGTCTTTTTCAAGTTTGTGTTAATCATCACACATGGCCCATTAACCAGCTTTTTCTGAAGCTTCATCAGCAGATGGAGCAGATGATGGCCGTGAGATGCAGTTGAAAAGTAAAAAGTTGATCGTGTTAGAATTATTTTGTCAAAAAAATGTTTATAACACATTTGACATCATCTGTAAATTAATGCTGAGTAACCAAATAATTGATTAGTAGATCTACAGAAAATTAATCGTCAACAATTTTAATAATCGTTTTATTCCAAATATTTGCTGGTTCAAGCTTCCCAAATGTGAGGATTTGCTACTTTTTTATTTCACTACTTTCTGACATTTTGTAAAGTGTAAAGTAAGATTACACCTTAATGACACTACTTATACATAACGCACAAAGATACACAAATGGGTGCCCTTGTTTGGCTGTCTTTAGAAAAGGCCACACTCTTTACAAATTATGAAAGAGGTGAGTCAGGTGAGGTGAGTGTGATGAGTCTACTCAAACAGGACTAAGGCACTGAAAACTGCGCACACACACACACACAAAAATACAAGTAAGGATGTCCCGCAGGCTGCCATTTCTGGCTGTCATTCCAGCTGAGCACTGAGGCAGAAGGAGAGAGAGAGAGAGAGACAGGCGGGTGGAGAAGAAAGGATGGAGAAGGGTGGGGGTGGTGACACAATGAAGGCTCACAGGGAGACAGGAAGCAGATGGTGCAAATGAGGCTGAGGTCTTTAATGAACTACTGCACTGTCAAGGCTGAGAGGAGAGTCTATATTACAGACGTATGTACTATACATGCGCTTGTATAGACACACACACACACACACACACACACACACACACACACACACACACACACACACACACACACACACACACACACACACACACACACACACACACACACACACACAAACACAA
>JAVQJD010098691.1:0-11094 GCA_036023655.1 Nannoperca australis | reverse complement strand
GTGTGTGTGTGTGTGTGTGTGTGTGTGTGTGTGTGTGTGTGTGTGTGTGTGTGTGTGTGTGTGTGTGTGTGTGTGTGTGTGTGTGTGTGTGTGTGTGTGTGTGTGTGTGTGTGATGAGTCACAGCATTGTACGACAGATATTACAACTTTGTCAATGCAGTATTACAAACCTTTAATTAGTTTTCTTTATTATCCTTTCTGTCTGTAATGCAACTTCAATCTAAATGTGTAAATGAATGAATATATTGAAATCATGAAGTGAAAGGGAAATGTAATTTCCTGTTAGATTCTGCTGTTTACTATTCACCTTGTGCTGAACTGTGGGTGAAATATTAACTAAACAAACTGACTTATTTAAAGGGTTATTTTGGACATACTTTTTTAATACTTATTAATGAATATGAAAATATACTGGTATTTTGACATGTTTTAATGTCTTGTGTTAAAATATATTTGTTCTCACATTTAATATAGACAAACTTGAAACATGACTTCAGTTAAAGTCTATTTATACAAAAAGTGTACGTAAATACACTTAATTACAAGTGATTCACTCAAGTATTTAAGTTGCACTAATTCTATGTTGTAAATACATTAAGTACAACTGAAAGGAGGTCAGACATTGCTACAATGTTTACATGCACATTTTGGTATGCTAAATACATTTTTTAATAAGTGCAGTGCTGAAACTCAAGGCCTTATTTCTTAAAACACCAAAAATACATAGAGTGGTAAACTGCTGTTTCCACAGCAACAGGTGGAATTTAAGACATGACACCTTAAAGATGTATTTTTAATGGCACAGGCACACGGTGCTTTTGGTCATGAAAGTCTTCAGAAACAACCTCACGTTTAAATAAGAGACTGAGCATTCCTTTCACAAAACACATTTAACTACAAACCAAACTGTGAAGGAATATCTCATTCACAATCTTAAAGCTTCATGGATGATAAGGGAAACAAGATAACTGCTTCTGATTAGAATAACTTTTCTCAGTTACTAAACTACTAATATTCTACAGAAAATGAATACCCAACTTTTCAACACGGACTTGAAATTGACCATTTCTACCATATTAATAAATACTCTGCTTTGTCTTTACCACACTTGTCTGGTTAAAAATGTTTTAAATTCCATAAGGAGCACAAAGTCCAGCTTGTATGATGACATTAAACTGCTGGTGATGAAGGTGAGGACAGAGAAGCTCTCGCCTCTTCACCACAAGCCAAAAACCTTTTGGGAATAATCCGAGGCAAGACCAGCAGGAGGCGCTGTTTAGTCACTGTGCTGCCATGTCAATCAAATGAATCACTTAATCAATGTACAGCGCCACCAACAGGAAGACACTGCTGGACTGTAGCAGCTGACACCTAAACCCTCTTGTTACATACCTACAAATCCACTATGAACCGCTTGCTCATTATTATTATTATTATTATTATTATTATTATTATTATTATTATTATTATTATTATTAATATTATTATTGCTATTATAGATCCTGGATCAGGCCTGGAGGTGCTGTACCCTGAGACATGGCCGCCAGGGGACGACTCACGCGCGCTTTGAGAGGTTTGTTAATGCACTGCAAAGAAATGAGCTGTCAGATATTTTATCACGTCAATTATTCAGTCCTACTTTGATTTACAGTCAAATCATTGTGAGAAAAACACGAACTGCTACTTGTTGTATGTTGTTGTATGTACACGTTCCAGTTGTGTTTGTGAGTTTGTTGTTAGAAACACGTCGGTCATCTGTCTTGTTTTGTACAGAGGGAGAATAAACCAGATCTCTCCTTAATTAAGAAAATGAACAGAAATAGCATCCACTCCGATATCTCCTCACCTCACTGGAAAGCTTGGATTATTTACCGAAGACATAATAACATCAATAACATTAACGTTAAACGTTAAAGCCGCCGATCAGCAGATTAATGGAAGTGGACTTTTCTTGCAGTGTGTGACGCGCGGGGGCCGAGCGCAGCGCGGCTCGGGTTTAACTTGCAGTCCTCTGGATGGATGTTATCACTCTCCGAGACACCGTCAGCGTGAGCACCACGCTGCGCTGGCAACTAACTGAACTTCACTTACCGTGGATTTAAGCACCGGGGACGCATGGCACAGCCGGGCCGGCGCGACAGGAGGATGCCTTTACCGACTTTGTTTGACTTTTGAGAGAGAGAGGGAGAGAGAGAGAGAGAGAGAGAGAGAGAGAGAGAGAGAGAGAGAGAGAGAGAGAGAAAGGAAGACGGATACTTATGGTTTGGTGTCAGGGTGCCACAGCCGGCCGTGTCTCCTCTCCTAACGGTGCGCTCTCCGTGGACGTACTTTCCTGTCCGCGATCTCCAAGCGGCTTGGACGCGAAATGGGATGCAGAAGCCCGCTGGGGTGCTGCCTGCTCGCTGCGCTGTCCTGCTGCCTCCTCCGCGGCTGCACGGGTAACATAACCGTGGCGGTGATGCTCCCGGACAACCACCACAAGTACCCGTGGGCTCTGCCGCGCGTCCTCCCGGCCATCCTCATGGCGCACGAGGACCTGCACGGCAAACACGGGCTGCTGCTCGGCCGCTACATCAACATCCTGAACTACAGCACCGAGGACCCGGTCGCGGGCTCGTGCGCCGAGAGCCGGGCGCAGGTGGTGGCCGTGGACGCCAAGCTTTACATCCGCCCGGACGCGTTCTTCGGACCGGGGTGCGTGTACCCGCTGGCTTCCGTGGGGCGTTTCGCGTCCCACTGGAAGCTCCCGCTGATCACCGCCGGAGGACCCGCGTACGGCTTCGACAAGCGGGAGGAATACCGGACCATCGTTCGCAGTGGTCCGTCCACCACCAAGCTGGGGGACTTCGCCAACGTCCTGCACACGCACTTCAACTGGACGTCCCGGGCCGTGGTGATCTTCCACGACCTGCGGCAGGACGACCGGCCGCACTACTTTCTGTCGGAGGGGATCTACCTGAACCTGAAGGAGGAGATGAACATCACGGTGGAGGCCCAGCCGTACGAGGACGACTACAAGTACTACAAGGATCTGATTGCTTTCATGAAGGAGCGCGGGAGAAGTAAGTTCATGCTGAAGGAGAAAAAAAGTGGGATTTGAAGTTTTAAATCATGGGAATGAACTCAGATGCGCAAAACCAGCCTAAATATTACCTCCCAAAACTACTTTTAGTGTTTCTGATCAGAAGATAAAATAACACACCTCTTAGTTTCCCGCATGAGCTGTTTTTAAACTTGTCTTTTAAGTACGTCTTATCTCGAAACAATGCAGGTAACCAGCTGGGTGCTGTAAAGATAATGGCGAAGGAAACCCCCTCTAACTGGATGATCTGCAGACAGATCATCTGCAGACAGATCATCTGCAGACAGATCATCCAGTTAAATGATCCACGGGAAACAATTTAGTGAAACTGTCTCCCGCCAGTCGCCTGCAGGAAAATGTATGTCTTTATTTGGGGAAAAGATTTTAGATGACCTGTGCCTTCCGCTGCAAGGGAGGAAAGATATTTAAAATATATGTCTGTTTAATATCATCTGAGGTGGTTTACAAAATGCAGCAATGGGAGATCCTGCTTTTATACAATGAGGTCACAATGGAGACCCCCCTCGCAGATTCAAACACAGGTTGGCTGGTTTATTCCGGAGTTCACAGAGGACTGTTTGGGCTGCGGGCTCTCCGCGCTGCGGGTGTATTGCCACCACCTGCGTGTTTTACAGACAGAACGCGCCTCGTGTGCGCGGCTGGTTCACTGGACGCACACTGGCTGCTGCTGCAGGACTGCGTGTGTCTTCCCGTCAGTACAAAGTCACGCCTGCAGACAAACTTCAGGCTCTTACTTTCTGAATTCTAGTGGTCTTTTCCCCGAAGATAAACATGTCCGATATTTATAAGACATCCAGAATAGTTCCATTTGATGGCATGATGCCGCCACAGGAGTACACTGCAGTGGAAACATCATGGCTGTAATGAAGAGCTGGAAGCAGATGACACAGAATGTATGAGGCTGTCAGCAGGATGGAATTACACGAGTTTCCACCCTTAAAGGAACAATAAAGGGGGGGGGGGGGGATAAGTGGTTAATATAATTAATTTAGAAATATATTATCATGTTGCAAAACAGTCATTTGGTTTTTCGCAAGAGAAAATAACAGCTGTTTTCCCGACGAAGCGTTAAATCACTCGTCGCTGTTCTCGCCTGAAGTTTAATGAAGTGGAAACGTTGTGAGGAGGATTTAATCATTACTGCTGTTGTGAAAAGTTGATCGTGGGACTGACAGTTACGGCTCGTGCACGCGCGCAGCTTCACGGCTGTTTGTGTGTGAGGAGCGACGAAGAAGAAGAAGAAGAAGAAGTGCAAACAGCAAAGGGAGTTTATTCATTCAACGTTTGGGTTTCCAGGTTGTGAAAAAAAACTTTAACTCATCCTTTTTATGTGATAATATTACAGTTATACATGTCAAAAATTCGTTAAAGTAATAGTTTTATTAAGAAAGATTAGTTTTATTTCCCTGAGCTAGATGAGGAAATTGATGTCAGTCTCATGTCAGCGCCTTCAATATGGAGCTGGAGTCAGGAGGCGCTTAGCTTAGCTTAGCTTAGCTTAGCTTAGCTTTAAGGCTAGACAGCTTTGATCACAAACTACCAGCATCTCACAAATGCACATGTTGTATCTTGTTTGTTTAATATCTTGTTTGTTTAACCTACACAAGAACAGACACTGAAAACATGTCTGTTGTTTCAGAGGAAGTTAAGTGCTGGAACTATTTCTTGATGAACAGCCGGGTGCAGTGACTGAGTATTGTCGTCACATTGAGGTTGCCAGGTTTGATACCACCGTTCCCGTACAGAGATCCAAATCAAAACTGCAGCTCACGTATCTGGCAACCAGCGCTGTAGCCGGAGGTGCGGCATAGAATTACTTGTCGGCTGGATAAACTGATGTTTGTACAAAGATAGTTCGAGCATATAACTCCCCCTAAAACCACACAGTCATTTTACATTCTCTTAATGTACAGAGTATGCTAACAAAATAGAACGTGCTAATTATAGTGAGCTTCAGCGGTGTAGTAATCATATTTCCGAACTTTAGAGAGAGCCAGGCTAGCTGTTTCCCCCCTCTCCAGTCTTTATGCCAGGCTGGGCTAATCCCCAATTCCTTTAGGTCAAAGGCATTTTTCACAACCTGTCAAGTCAAAAGTGGTTCATTGTTACAATGGAAAATACATCTAAGTAAGTGTTCCACTAAAGAAGCATTAGTGGTGCCTTTGAAGAAAATCCCCCAAACTGAAGATATCAATAAAATAAAAACCCTAGCAATCATACAGAATTAATGTAAAAAAATAAATAAATATAAAAATAAAGTGAAATGGTCATTTGTGACAGTTTTGGAAGGCACTGACAAACAGAGTCCTTGACTAAATGTTCTTCCCACCTTTGCTTGTCTGTCAAATGTAAATGCTTGAATGCAGAAATGCATATCTGATCCTGATATTCATTTACAGTGCCTGGGTGTGTTGCAAAATATTTGATCTCCTACACTCCTGGGAACATTTGGAGGGAATCATTTTTGGAACCAGCTCAACATCTTGGAGCAAAGTCTGCTTTCAACCAGTAAATCTTAGTCTATTATGGTTTCTGGCTCTGTGAAACAAACCGAGATTTAAACATCTTAATCTGTTGTTACAGTAACAGCATCAACAAATAATGGAATAAACACAGCGTAAAGGTAATTAAAAAAGGGTGCAGCATGCGAAGGAAAGAGGTGAAAGGTGCAAGCTGCCAAACATCCCCCTTCCCAGATGAATTATGGACCTGCCGCAGTGAGCTGGAGGTCAGGGAAGCTAATGGTTTTGTCAGGGCTTGTCCTGGCTCAGTATTCAGCTCACTTTTATCCCAGCAGATAACCTCTGGGCTATCGGCTCTGTAGTGTCACCCGACTGCAGACTGCATTCAAACGGATAGAGGCCGAGTCGCGGTGAGAAAGGAGAGGAGGGCTTTTGATGTGAAGCCAAACATCATTTTAGCTTTGACAGCTAACCGAGTAATTGCGTGCTTTTGCAGAGTTAAACGACACCCCTTCCACCACCACCTCTAATTCCACAGATTCCTCACTTTAATAGTTGGAAAATGCAGATGCAGAACCAAGTACAGTTACTCATTAATTGAGTATTTTCCAGTATGTGAGAGTCCTTCGCTGCACTGTTTTTACTCCCTCTGATAGCTGGAGATGCTGTACTTTGTACTTTCTGATTTTACATTCAACATTAGGTAAGCTCATTACTGCTCATCATTATTGATTTGGCTAAATGTAGCATGTAGTATGCAGTATGCATACAAATGCAAAATCTACAGTGTGTCAAAAATACACTGATGTACTGATTTGGAAAAAATCTCCAGAAAGCACTGGACCAGGTCTACCTCACCTACTGTTTCCCACAATGCAATGCGATTGCAGTGGTTTGCCTTTACCCGTGCTTTCCAAAACTAGATCATGGCTAAGCCTGGCCTTGCATACCACAAAATAAATCAATTTGAAAATCTATTTTATTATTATCTTAGTGTCTTCCGTTTGGGCGTTTTCATTTTCACAACACTCTGACAGAGACATTTGTTCACACTTGAATACTAATACTTTGTTGCTTTCACAAAAATGCTGGACTTTTGTAGTGGAGTATTTTTACCTAAAGGGTTAGTTCACCCAAAATAGTGTTCCACCATGTTCTTACCCCTGTCTGTCAACAGTTTTCATTGAAACTACTTTTTACCAAAGAAATCGTCCATATACAGACTGTTCACTGTGTTCTCTGGATTGTGCAGAGCAGTAGGGACTTTCTTTATGGAATACATGTCACTGTTTAAATTCATGTGCATTATATTGTGGTCGTGAGAGAAATGTCAGAGATAATGGATATCTTAAAACCTTGACAGATAAAACTAAAACTATCTGTATGGCTCTGACCCGTTAAGTAAAGGTCTCGAGTCCCTCTTTCAGCTCTGGCGCACTGAAATGAAAGCTGTACTCTGAACACTGAATATATTCCACCTCCCAGCACAGTGCCCAGTGACACTCTCGGCTTGATGCTTTTCAGTCCATTAATGGCACACAAGAGGGAACATTTCAGCTGTGTGAGTGGAAGAATACATCATAAGGCTGTGTTGTGTTTTTTTCAGTATGTATGCCAGTGGTTTGTTGCTCCCTGTGAGTGAGTGTCTCTTCACAATGAAGCTCAGGTAGTGCCTCGTGTAAGTACATCATTATAATTAGAAATCCTGTGAAAACACTCCCAGGATGCAACAAGAACAGAGGGTTAGATGAATTGGATGTTGCTTTCACAAATTCTAGTTTTCTATACAAAGACATGCTACAGAGACAAAGCTATAAATCATCTATTTTTCGTAAAAGCCCCCCAGACAGATTAGAGCACAGAAAAAACTAAAGAGCTGGAGGATAATCTTCTCTGAAGAAGATTCAGCTACAAGTCAAACATGATGACACACAGCCCTGTGAGAAAACCCAGCATAATCCGATCGAGAAGGCAACAAAAACATGTTGAGTGCAGTAATTGGCTAGCTTTCTGTTTGTGCAGTCGCATGTGCTTATCTACGGAGCCATCCAAAACTGTGAAATGTCCCAATTTGCAAACCCAACACAGTGTGATTAAGATTCTAAATTGCTTAAATTGTTAAAAACGAATGTTACAAATGTGCAGGAATTGTTTCCACTAGTGCTTGTAGTTATAGTTTGTAATACACAACATTTTAATCTATATTAGTCTATGAGTCTTTAACTCTTATTTTGTTAAAACGTCTGAAAAAATCAGCTATTTCCAATACGAATGAGCTTTTTCTCAAAACGTCATATAATTAGGTGTCATTTACTTGATACTACTTTACACATAATCCTTAAAATTGCGGTCCTTATGATTTGGTGACACCTGTGGTAGCAGCAAGTGCCTTTTAATAATATAAGTCCCAGAGTTCGATTCGACAAACATGTATTGACCACTGGGGGCAGTTTAACAGCTACTCTTTTATAAAGAGCATCTGTTTCCTAATTGTTTACAGTTGACCCAAACACACCGCGGGCTGAGAGGATCCATTCTCTCATGTTTAAGTAAAGAAAAGTACAAATAACAATCACTGATGTTGAAATGCGTGCATGCACCTTTTGTCTAATGCATCACATCTACAACGTGCATGTGCCGTTTCCTGTAAATCTTTTGTACACATAATCTGAATCTTGCGTGGGAGTGGCGGGCTCCACCACTAACATTAAAAAGTGCTAAAGAGGTAATTAAAGAATGTAAATTTATTGAATGGCTACTGCTGAAAAAAACTCCCACCATAGTTTTACCATCAGGAGATAACAGGAGATGTTTGCATTCAGATCTGGGTCAGCATCAAAATAGACACCGTAACAGAAGAGAAAGGGATGTAGCCGACATTATGTGCATTTGTTTTTAAAGTGCAGTAGTTCATGAGAAAAAGAGCCAATGTGCTATCTCGCAATGTTGAGAAATCCTTTTAAAGAATCCTGGATCTACATCAAAAACACATCACTTGTTCTTTGGCTCAACCATAGCAATATGTCCTGAGATATCTTGCTAAATCAGACAAAATACAAACAGTAATGAAAACATTGCCTCCTTAGTGGGGGTAAAAATGAGTCTTGATTAAGTCTTTAAACAAAGTCGTCTTCTGTTAATATGAATTCAGACTAAATAACAGGCTGACTTAGCATGAGCAGGGCAGGAACACGGCTGATTACCATCCTGAAGCCTGTGAAGTGAAACAAGTTGTACCAAACAATGTCATGTGTAAAGTGAAGCCTCGGCAGGTCCATACACTGTACGACTGCTACAACACAGGAGGACATTTCCCCCCACATTTATTAAGCACATTTATTTTGGGAGCGGTCCAGGAGACGGCAGGGCTACTTGGCGTGGTGAACCATGTCTGAGGAGCTGAGAGTTGGGGTCTAAGCAGCAGCCGACTTTGGTCTAACACATGAGGAAATGTCTGCTAACTGGGAGGACTGCCTCGCAGCTGGCAGCAGCCACTCTGACATACGCTGCGAATGGAAATCACGCTACTTTTTTTTAAATTCATGACTCAACAGCAGGAGGGTGGAGGTGGCAGGGTGAAGGTAGTGGGTGGAGACGCTGTGAGAGCCTGTAACAGAGGTCTTGAGTTTGATTTCTGCAACAGCGAACAATGAAGTGTTGCAGTACGTGTCTTTGAGCAAGACGCTGTCTACCTGCCCCGCTGAGGTTAAAGCTAAAATGTCTTTCCATTCACGTTTGAGAAGGCGTGGGTGCTGAAACTCAATTCTTTTTGGGTGCCAAATGAAATTTGTCTGTAGTACTAGTACTAAAAATTCTATTCTATGTATGTAGTATTGCGCAGCTGTAGACAACATATAACCTGTGACAACTTTGGCTTCTTTTGTTAAATGGAAAGAATGGGTTTGTAGAATACATTAAAAAAAAGTCAGTATTGCAAAAATATTGTTTAAAAACTCAGGTATTGGAAATGGTAAAAAAAAAAAGTTAGAATCAACAGGTACTCCAAAAATAAGGCCACAATAAGATTTTAGTCCACACTCTCTAGAATGATAAATATGAATGTTTTTTGACCACTGTAGTTAAGGTTTGGTTAGGTTTAGGCACAAAACCACTAAACGTTGTCATGGTTACAATAGTACTGACATGGTCGCGGTTAAAAGAAAGCCAACACTGAATGTTAGTCAGAGGAGATGAACAGCGGTTGTTAAAGTCCAACTTTTGTTGACCCATCCATCCGCCCTGACCTCCAACCTCTGCGGATGTTATTGCTTTAAAATGATGTCACCTGAATTCCTCTTTTGCACCCCGTGGAAGGCAGTCTTTGTCACTTTAACGTGAACATGTGTTGTTTTGGGGGCATTTGTTGAGAAGACTGATGCTGTTGCCTCTGATAGATGTTAGTTTTTATGCTGCAGAAGATTGTGTCAAATCCTGACATCTAACTGAATCATACATTGTTACCAAAGTGTATTATCACAAATGGTGGGAAATGTTTTAACAGGCATTACAGGTATTGTCAGCTAGAATGGTGGTGAGCTGCTACTCTGAGCAGTTCAACTGAGTCACATAGATGCAAGTCCATGCCGCCACAGTCTTAAAGCGTTCCAACAGGGCCATGCACATAAAATTAAATTACAATAACTGAACTAAAGAAGTTAAAGGTGATATTGTTGTATCCTCAATGTCTCCCCCAAAAGTTCCTCCCAGCTCTCTGTGGATGTTTCGAAACTCACCGTAGGTCACGGCTGAGTTTCAAAACATCAACACAGAGCAAGCTGAAAGGAAATTTAGGGATTTGGGTGAGCAACGACAAAATACAATAGCTGTGTCCCAATTCAGGGGCTGCAGCATTCGAAGTACGCGGTCTACCTGGTCTACGAAGGCCGCGTCGTTCGTAGGCCGCACAGACCGCGAAGAGTTGGACTGAAATGGGACGGTCTGGTCTACAGAAGATTCACGTCACCAACAGTTCCCGTCCTCACCGTTGCGTCACGAACTGCCGCTCCTTTCTCCAGCTGTTAACAAACAGGACCAAAAGATGGAGCCAGAAGTCGTTTTTTGTTTTTTTTGTTTCATGAAATCGTTTTCCGTTTGGCTAATGTAACTTCACTATGAAAATATTTCATTTAAAACCACTATGGAATGTGGAGTGTAAGAAATAACATTTCATAATATACTGTACAGAAGTACAAATTTGTGGTAGATGTATTTTTACTTGGTACATCAGTGTGATGTTAGTACTTTTTACTATCTAAAACAAAAGCAGAGGACAAATTTCACCGTGGGACCCAATTGCATGTGTGTGTTTGCAGTGTTTCACATGTGACCATTAAAACTGATCTTAATCTTAAAAAAACTTAATCTGATGCGTCGTTCATTTGAAGGGAAAAGAACGACACCTTTGTAGACCGCATTCGAAGTACCCTTCGAACTACCTTTGAATTGGGACAGCCTTGTCGCGGCGCTGTGACGTAATCGGTCTTCAAATGCGCACTTCGAACGCTGCAACCCCTCAGATGGGACACAGCT
>JAVQJD010098685.1:0-15745 GCA_036023655.1 Nannoperca australis | reverse complement strand
TAGCTTCATCCTGCTAGTTTCTTGTTAGCTTCATCCTGCTAGTTATCTAGTTTCTTGTTAGCTTCATCCTGCTAGTTATCTAGTTTCTTGTTAGCTTCATCCTGCTAGTTATCTTGTTTCCTAATGATCTGATAGACGGACAGGAGGTAATTCATCGTCCTGCTGAAGGTTTTTTACTAAGCACTCACCATTTTATGTTTTCGAACATCAAACATTTTTTTCTTCCTTCCACTCATTTAATCAGGTCGATGGACGGAGTGAACGAGGTCGGGGAGGTGAAGGTGTCCCGTCTGCAGATGGAGGGAGAGATGGAGGATCTAACTCCTCCTGAACACAAGGTGAAGAAGGAAGTGTGTAACACAGAGAAGTGTTTTCTGTTTCAGGTCTTCTGGCGATGTGTTTGTGTTGTGTACTTTATCAACGCTTTGTAAAGAAGTGAAAGAAGAAAAAGTCAAGTATTTCCCTCCATTTCTCCTTCTTCCTGCCTTGTTCCTGTCGCTGCAGTGTCCGGCGCTGTGCGACCGTCTTCACGGCTCCGTCCACGACAAAGACAACAGTCCCATGATGAGAGCTGGTGAGACTCAATCTGTTTTATACAGTTCAGGAGCTTCATATTACTTTTACTTCCTCACTGTGTGTGTGTGTGTGTGCAGTGCTGTGTGCTCAGGTGTGTAAGCTGTACAGGTTTCAGACGGAGGATCAAAGATGGCTGCTGGTCAGGGAACAGATGTCAGAGACGCCGCTCTCTTTCTCTTTACCCAAACAGCTACTGAGCGCGCTCATACGCGAGCACACGAGCAGGTGTGTTGACACTGTAATGTAACTCTCAGTGGGAAACGAGTAGCACTGCCGCTAACATTAGCTAACATTAGCTAACATTAGCTAACATTAGCATTGATAGCCATCGTGGCAGCTTTCCAGTTTAAAATGATTTTGTAATATAAAAGTTAAAGACTAAACGTTGACTGCATCCATCTCTCCTCCTCAGGGTCCAGGAAGTGAAGGAGCTCGGTGACCTTTCACCCCATTGGGACGGGCTCCGCCATGATGTCACAAACCACTGTAACCACCTGATCGACTGTTACCAGGCAACGCTCGCTGAGCTCGACAAGCTCTCAGGTGAAGTCGACCAAGGGGGCCACAGCATGTGTACATACAGTTAGCTTAGCTTAGCATAACGGAAACAGCTAGCCTGGCTCTGAAGCTCACCGACCATCACGTCTTGGTGTTTTCTTCCTTTCAGCTTCGTCCTGTTTCAAGTCGAGCAGCAGAAAGTCAGACAAACACCTTCAGTTTGTTCCAACCAACCTGCACTCGCAGAGGATGCAGGTGACCAGTCCAGACCGCACAGGTGCTCCTCTTCCCACGCTTGTTCACCGTCCCTCGCTGCTTTGTTATCTGATCATTGTGATAGTCTCTCTCTCTCTCTCTCTCTCTGCAGGTGTGTGGTACGAGTTCATCACGTTTGGTGCTCCAGCTGATCACCACCAGGCCTTCAGACATGGAGGACTGAAGAGACTGCTGAGCAAACACCACAGAGACAGGTGAGCGCCTCCTCCCCTTCCTGTTGTCGGGCGGAGAAGAGCAAATATCCATCCACTCATATAAAACACATCAGCACACTTTGCTACATGGTTATCTTTAACGTACCAGACTCCCTCCCTCCCCCCCCTCCAGCTGCACCCCCCTCTCTTACTCCCAGGACGAGAGCTCCAGAGCCAGGGAGCTGCTGGCCCGCGTGGCCCAGCTGCAGCCTCTGGTCTTCGGGCTCGCTGAGGAGCTGCTGTCCGTGTCTCTGGAGCCGAACGCCGCCCGGCTGCAGGCGGTCCTGGATGACCTGGCTCAGCAGGTGAGGGGGGGGGGGAACGCAGGTAACACAATGACAGAAGTTGTTGTTGTCTTGACGCCGTCCTTCCTTCTCTGTCAGACGGAACAATTTGTTCACGCGCTCAAAGACGAGCTGGTGAAACGCGCCCTGCTGGACATCCACGAGCAGCACTCAGCCAGCCGCTACAGCAGCCACGCCCACAGCAACGGGCTGCTCTGTGACAACACGCCAGCCAATCAGGAGGGACACACCTCGCCAGGGCAACAGGAGGCCCGCCGCCGGGCCGCGGAGTACGACGAGGAGGAATGGGCAAGTTGGAGCGCGTTTGTGAGGTTTTAAATTTCTTTATGATAGTTTTGTACTTGTGGTTATATGTGTGTGTGTGTGTGTGTGTGTGTAGGACAGGGCGTGGGCGAACGTTGCCATGAGCATCAACTGCATCATCGCCATGGGCGACCGGCTGCAGGGGCGTGAGGACCGCCCACAGGAGCTGACATCATCGCAGCAGCAGGGAGCCACGGGGGACACAAACTCTCAGAACACCGGTGGGACAAAACCTCCCGTTTCTGCTGCTCACACATTTATAATATTTAGAATTCAAGTCGGATTGAATCTTCTTGGATCAATGGTGTGTTGCTGCAGAGGAAAGGTGTTCTTCATCTTGAGTTTACTGATTAATAAGAGGAGACACTGACGTTCTGACGTGTCTCCTGCAGCGTCCTCCCTCTCCTCTGCAGCCTGCTGGCAGGAGCAGCTGCTCCCCCTGGTGGTCACTCTCAGGGATTGCGTGCGCGAGGCGGCGGGGAAGGCCCGAGCCGCCATGACCTTCGTGGTCCTGCAGGGGGCGGTGGCCACGACTGTCGCTCAGGGATCGGCACAGCTGGTCCAGAGACGCCACGCCGTCTTCAGCCAGGCGGTGAGACAGACAGACGCCGTGTGAATGAATCCGATCTTCTGTTCGTATGAAACTCTCATCATGTAAATGTTTTGACACGGTGTTTTATTAGCATAACTATAAATAACATCACTTCCTGTTCACTTCCTGTCTGTCTCAGCTCTCAGCCGTGGTGTGTGGTTTTATGTTGAAGCTGTACGGAGGTCTGGAGGACCCCGAGTTCCTGCAGCAGCTGCACTCTGTCGGAGTCCTGGTTCAGTTTGAAGGCCTGCTGAGCACCTACGGTACACACACACACACACACACACACACACACACACACACACAACACCATGCAGGTCTATATACAGGATGTGTGGCAGCTTAGTGTGTGTGTGTGTCAGGTGATGAGATGGGGATGCTGGAGGACATGGAGGTGGGGGTGGCAGACCTGAGCGGAGTTGCGTTCGCTGTCACCGAGGCTAAAACTGAACAACCAGACGACCTGTTGCCGACGCTCAGTGGTGCATGGTGGGAAATATATACACACACACACACACACACGCAGTCTCACACACACACACACACACACACACACACACACTAACAACACCGTGTGTTTGTCTCCATCCAGGGGCAGTTTGGTCGTCGAGGTCCCGTTACCCCCGGAGACCTTTGGGTCGTTGCCACGGGAACTGAAAGAAGGGAGTTTGATGCAGGTTCATCCTGTTCTCTTCAACATCGGAATCAACCAGCAGCAGAGTCTGGCTGAGAGGTGCACACACACACACACACACACAGAGAGAGAGAGACACACACGAGTGTCTCATGTAATTGTTTTGTTAGACAAATAGATCAATAATAGATAAATAATAAATAGATTACAGGTTGAGATGACGTTGTTTTTCCTAAAGAATGATTCATAAAAACTAAATGACAGAAATCCGATTAAATATCCTTCACGTTTAGTTTCGACTGCCTGGTCTGATCAGCAGCAGCTGCCCTGAAGCAAAGCGTGTGTGTGTATTGATCCCGATCAATAGTCCAGCCCCAAAACAACATGAGCCGACTCAGAGGACGTGACCCGCGAGGACGGCTTCAGTTCTCCACTTTATTTATTCATCTTTTAATAAGGACGAATATCTCAAACATCTAGTGATGAATCACTGAAGACGCCATGATGTTGTTCTGTTGTTGTATCCAGATCAATAAATACAGAGGAAACACTGCTGCTGCTCTATTAAGATTAAGAGATTAAGATTCAACTTTATTGTCATTGCGCATGTCACAGGTACAAGGCTGCGAAATACAGATTGCATCTCAACCAGAAGAGCTTCAAGCAGTGTTTAAATAACATAATTTACAAAGTGCAAGTATGAAATGATATAAAAGTATACATTTCTGTGCAATGTCTATATCTATGTCTATGAACAGGTTGTGGCTATGGTAACAGTATAGATATATTATAATATGAATAGTGTACAGTAGTGGGTGATTTACATTATCTACAGAGTATGTACAGTAGTGCAAGGGAAATGATTTACATTAGTGTGATGACATCAAGCATGGGAAATAGCTAGGTGGCTCTGTATAAAGTTAAAATATGACGGTACAATTAAGTTGTTGTATCTTGTTTGCATTAATGTTTTTTGTTTGATTTATGTAGCTCATTAGTGGATAAATACTCCCATATGTTGACAAGCTAGTCGCTAACTTTGTCCGTCTGCTGTTTGGTGCTTGGAAGGTAGCGTACAGTGGGTTTACCAACACTTTTAGCTCAAAATAGCAGTCTGCTATTTTGGAAACAATGGAAATTAGAGCTACAAGAGTGAAAACCAAAACAATTAGCTAAATACTGCAGAAAAGAGTTCCATAGAGCTGAGGAGAACTGCAGAGCTGGGTGATAATTCTCTGTGACATTACACATAGTCATTTGACACATACAAATATTGGTTAGTGCAGCTTTAAACAATCCAACCATCAAATAATAGTGGGAATAAAGGGATTTAACCTGCACAGAAAAACACAGCATTGACTTTGCATCAATGTCAGGAAGGGTCATTGCATGTATGTGTGTTGGTGTGTGTGTGTTCACTGTTGGGTCACATGTCTTGCGACCTGGCACAGAAGACACAGCACAAGGTCTCTGGTAATAGCTGGGGGCAACCGGTCATGGCAGTGTGTGTGTATGTCAGAGGGGAGTGTGAGGTGGGAGGTAAAGACTCCTACATGGTGGGGTTGTTGTCTACACCATGGAAGGGCCCCGGTATAATGTCGACCGCCCGCATGCTGACCCCGCTCCTGCCAGCGCACACACACAGACACGGCCAGTGGTATAAGCTGAAAAGTGTTGGCTGCGGTAATGAAAGGCAGGTGCACCGGGAGGCCGCCATAGAAGCAGGAAGAGAAAATGAGAAGAGGACAAAAAGAACAAATGAAAGTCAAAGTGGGTGAAAAAAGTGTCGAGAATTGCTGATAGACTTGTGGATGATGACGTTTAATGCGTACATGGGTGGGACAGAGAGTCTGGTCAGATTTATACAGCAGAACTAATATAAGACCAGAACACAGGAGCAGGAAGCGCGTGTGTGCGTGTGAGAATTAGTGTGATTTGTGTAGTGAATGCATTGTAGCATAGTCACTGCATTCATAAGTCCCTGTCAATACACACATTACGCACTGAGGTGGCTGGTGTTTGATTTCTGGCATCAGGCATCCATCATCTCCTTGCACACACACACACACACACACACACACACACACACACACACATCAATAAGTGGTCAGAATGCTAATTGTGGCTTTTGAACAAAAGGTTGACAAATTATCCATTAAGGCCATTTTTAAATATTCAGAACCCTGTAGCTTTAAAGGCGTATAACGCCCGAATTATGCTATTAATATTTATTACCTAAGCAGATCATCATGAGAGCTGGAGGACTCAGATGAACAGCGTACAACTGGCAAAGCTGCGCACAATACAAATGTAATAATCTGCAATGTAATGTGGCATTTGGGCTGTGGCTTAGAAACCTCTGCCAGATGGCATCATGGCACGTCGGTCATGGTGATTTGATGAGTAAAATTAACCAAACTCAGTAATTCAAAGCTAAATGATGTTACATAACACATATAGTATATACTGTATGTTTTAAATCACTTATTAGGATCATTTCTAAAACAAAATACTGAAAAGCAGCAAATAAGAATTTCTTATATTACTTTGTCTCTTTTGTGCTTCACTAATTGCCCTCACAGTATGATTGCAACATATAGAATAAAACACTGTCTTCTTCATCCCTAAGTGTAATAGCACACTCTCAAAGTTTGGGGATTCTGAAACAACACAGATTACGAAGCGCAGGTTGGAATCTGTGACTGAACTTGATTCAGATCATGAAAACAACGATATAAACACACCTCGTCTGTATCTGTTTTCCTCTATTTCATTGCTCCTTTGTAACTGTCTCCTCTCTCTCTTTCTCTCGCACACACACACACACACGCGCACACACACACACACACACACACACACACACTGCGGGCCACAGATGGCATGGTGGTGTCAGGGTGAGAGGGGTTTGTTAGGATCAAAGAGCTCCAGTGTGTGGCCCCTCCACCCTTCACTTGCTTTTTTCTTCTCTTTCTGTTTGTCATTTTATTCCTCCCCTTCCTTTGCTTTCAATCTCGCTTCCTCTTACCCCCCCACCCCTCTTTTCTCTCTCGCTCCGTCTCTCTTCATTTTTTCCCCTAATCTGTCCATCAGAAGTGTTGATAAATTATTCATGCCTCTGTCTGTCCCCGAAGCCTTGTCACCTTTCCTCTACTCGCCAGCTCCTCTGCTTCCTCTCTTCTGTCACGCTCATCCCTTCCTCCCTTTCTAGCCTCCTCCTCCTCCTCTCATCTTCTCTTCCCTCCACTCCACCTCCTCCTCCACCATCTCTTCTCTCTCTCTAGTCTTGCAGGAAGCTCGACCACACACGATCTACCATCAAAACCTAAAGTTGTATGAGTTAATTAATGATTCAACCAAATTTAAGCAATCATTCAATGGCTGGGTTTGGTGCAGAAATAATCTAATACAACCGTGATGGGATTTTTTAAAATATTCCTCAAGATTCCTCCAAATATGTTTGGGCTACAAACTTGATGGATGAGATTTCAGGCTTTAATTGGGGGTTAAAATATTTGTTTTGTCTATGGCAGGACTGATTAAAGCTGCTTTCACATCAACCTAATTAAGGCCCTTTTTATGGCCCTTTCCTTTATTTCTGCAGGATAAATGGATAAAAGAGGAAAAAGGAATTGAAAAGCACTAAAGACCTCCTTCAATATCTCCTTCCTTTCTTCCTCTCTTTCCTCTGCACCCCCTCCCCTGCATCCCATATCCTGCCGGATGGAGTGCAACATACAAAAGAGTAAAAGAGGTGAAAGAGTGAGTAGAAGACAGGGAAAGATGCAATTGAAGAAGTAATCTTGTGGCTAATCCAACATTCTCTCCCCAAACAATTAAACACTGGTTTATGTCTGCTTATACTGTAGAGCACTTACTTCCAAACACGCACGCAGACACTCAAAAGCAGTTTTCAGGGAGATAAAGTTTGCTGCGGAAAGCTATTAATCATAGGAAATCCAGATGAGTGCAAAGTTAGGGAGTGTAGTGATTAGTGATAAATTGCCTTGTATTTCCCCATAGGTGGTGTGTGTTTATGTGTGTGTGTGTGTGTGTGTGTGTTTGTGTGTGTGTGTGTGGTGAGGATTGTATCTTAGGTATCAGTATGTGTGTGTGTGTGTGTGTGTGTGCGTGTGAGTTTGTGTGTTTATGTGTGCGTATGTGTCACATAAGGTCCCTCTTTCAAAAGATGGGCCTGTCTCAACCACTCTCATCCCCTGTTACCACAACGATTAATACATAAAAAAAATATGTCCCCTCCACTTTCCCCTGGTGCCGGTCACACACACACACACACACACACACACACACACTGCTCACTATTCATCGGAGGTTACTGCTACATCAGCAGCACACACAGCACTGCCTTTAGAGGCTGATCAATCTGTACTGCTGCTTGCACTGATGAATTACAGAAGTCAAGACAGAAAGAAATGGAAGGAGGGGAGGAAGAACAAGGAGGACGAGGAGGAGGAAAGGGAGTGGGAGGACGAAGAGGTGGAGGGAGATGCGTGACGATAAAGTCTCATGGGGACAAAGGCTAGGTGGAGGAGTTCAGGACAAAGATGAGGAGAGCGAGGAAAAACATAAGCGATAGGTGGGATGATGATGACAAGTCTCTAAAAGAGAAGGAGGAAGGCAAAATGAGGAGAAACGACAAGTCATGGTTCACAGCAAGGGTACCAAAAGCCTAGAAGAAGTGAAGTAAACTGAGGAAGTGAAGAAGGAGATGGAATACTTGGAGAAGAAGCAAAAGCAGCCCAACATCCAGAGCAGAAGCTCATCACATGGATCTCTCATTTAGTTGTTGTCAGTGCAGGTTCAAAGACAGACAGACAGATGATATACAGAAGCAGGGTGCTCGGAATTTATCCTTAAAAGCAGGGATGCATGGATAATATTGACTTTTGCTGTAATATTCTGACAGACGGGGACTTTATGACCAAGACATGGCGGAGACATCTTAGGCTTGAATAGACGTCTTTGTTTGGCAGGGAATAACGGAATGGAGACTTTCTGAAATTGTGTTGTTTTAAAGAGCTGTCATTGAAAAGGCATGCAGTGTTTTCAGGCAAACTGAGATCAAGTGAGTAGTATTTTATCACGATATATCGTTCTGTTGCTCATTTGTCATACAGACCACTCAATTCATTCTTGATATCTTCACAGGGAACTACTGTACATTTAAAAAGACCTGTTTTTCCTCGACATGGTTTGTGTGGTATATTAGAGGTTAGGGCATGATTTGTTGGGAACGGCAAGGACCCAAAATGGAAGAGGAGTATAAAGAGCTCCCCAAAAGGCTCATTGACTCAGAGTACAATTTGTCCTTCTTCAATAAAACTCTTTATCAAACACAATCATCATACAAAATACCAGGGAAGTAAATGGCCCAGTAGCCTACAGAGAAAATAAAAATCGTCAAGATGGCAACCATTGAAGGTGAGAAGTGTCCAGCATTCCACACTTAACTTTTTGGCTGTTATGAGTACACCATCCGGGTACTTATAGTGCACTGCATTTTGCCATGATTGTCAGTGTAAACATATACACTCAAAATAGTAAGTGTGAGTACGGAAGAACACAAACTGAGAGCCAGCTCAGGCCTGCAAGTAATCCCTGCCTCAATAAGCTTGTAAAAGAAATATTCCTAGAAGATTTCGTTTAAAACGTTAATGGTTCTGATTTGGCTCATTGGCACAAAATGTATTCCACCGTAGTGTTTCAGCTTGACTTTGATCACATTATCATATTGATGGTTTCACAAAGTATTATTTGACCCACTTTGAACAATCTACTTTTCCAGAACAAATCTACTATATACTATTTCTAATATTCTCTTCAAAGGTTTAACAATAACATTTTAGAATAAAAAATGCTTGAACCTGAATATGTAATACTTTATATATAAAAAGAAAATTTTTAAACTTTTCCACAACATTCTCTTACATGGATTGTTTGCCTTCCTTGCTCCCTATCCCTGCTTTTATTAACATTTTTCTTTGTCCATCCATCTCATTTCATTTTCTCACATTTCCCCCCAAATGAAAACATGATTAAACTTTAGAGTAGGTGGATTTACCCTCCGCTATGTCTCAGACAATATGTGAAATATAGTTTTTCACTCCTTCCCTCCCCTCATCCTTGCCGGTGATAAATCCATAGCTATCTATGACAGCTTTGTTGCTGCTGGGAGGCCCCTCCTGCCTTGTTTGGCTGTGATTCCAGCCGACAGCTTTAGGAGCGTGTCTTTATTTAAGAGCTGCTGTAATTACACAGGCTTTAGCATATGTAGACGGCCAGATATGATTCAAGCCACCGGGATGGGGAGAAGGGAGAGGGAAGAGGGGGAGAGGGGGAGCTCAATGGGTGAATGAGAAGAGAGATAAAACACAATGGAAGCGCAAGAAAGAGAGGGCAAGAGAAAGGGAGGAGATGGAGAGAACGAGGGCAGGAAAAAGACAGAGAGGGAGAGATATGGTGAGCGGGGCAGACTGATAGAGCAATTGAGAGACGAGGAGAGGGCAGTCAGGAGGGGGGAGAGGAAGAGATATGGTTTGGCAAATAAAAGAGGAGCGTGGCGCTGCTGCAAACTGTTCGCCTTATGATGCCTCATTAGGGCTTAGGGCTGCAGATAGTGCCTGTTAGAGAGATCTATGGCCTCAGCGCTGAGAGAGAGAGACAGAAGGGGAAACGAAGAGCAGAGAATACGGAGAGAGATGCAGAAATACACAGTAAAAACAAGAGAATGAATAAGCAAAGATTAAGGCTGTTGTGTGTGTGATTACGTGTAGTAATGTAGTAATGAGACCGACGCAAAAAAAAAGCCAATCTTGTGACCTGTGATGGGTCAAAACCTCCAGATTTTTTGGAATCCCTATCCCAGTGAGCTTTTTTTTGGCTGTGCACATGACTATTTTTCATTTCACTACATTTCTCTCCTGACCCAAGTTTTTTCACATGTGACACTATGGCAGACAATACCATATCTAATCTGAGCAAGACTTTTGAATATAGTGAAGTATAATACTGGCATTTATTCTGCTATTGCATTTCATTGTATAGTTGTCATTGGAGTCCACCATTGGATTTGTATGACATACACATGCACAGGGAAGTTACAGGAAATGTACTGGATGAAATTTGTGAGACAAGAGCTGTACATTCATCCATTGCACATAATTTGTGCCCATACTCTTTAATTTTGTTGATCGACTTTATTACAACAACGTAATTCAATGATTTTTCCTTGGTTTGTTTCAGTGGGATGTAAACAGATACACAACTTGCTCGTCTTCTTTCTAGTTGCCCCCAGTGATAAATAAATATGCCATTCTGAACAAAACTCAAGGACATTCTTAGCGTTATTTCCAGTAACCACAGATGTTGCCAAGTCAAACAAAACCGAACTCTAATGAATTATAACTTTAAGGAATCTGTTTGTTTTCTCCCATCATGAAGAGTGCAAACATGTGAGAAGCGAGTTATCCTGCAACAAATCACTCCCTTCACCATCTGCCACTGACAGAAAACTCTGTTAGCGCTGGACGAATGCTCTCTATTTTGTGCCACAAAGCATTTATTTGTGCTGGGAAGCAATCTAATTGATTTCCTGCAAAATCCTGACCTGTTTCATCAAGAGCTTCAAAGGTGGAGACATGGTTGGTTTGTGAATGTCCCTTAAATTATTGATACTATTATGGAATATGAAGTAAAGAAGGTGGATTGGACATCCAACACTAGTTGGGTTTATGTGCAGGACAAAAACAGCATACCACGTAAAAGAAGAGGTTTTCTGCATAAGTGAAAGTACTCAGGAATGCACGCTTTCAAATATTTTTTATGCATTTATTTTTTTTGCCACATTACAAAAAACAATTACTGGATGACTGCATTCTTTGTCTTGTAACTCTTCAATGGGATCCCTGCAGTGCCAATGCAATGGTCTAACTGAAATGAACGAGGAGGCTACATTATTTGGACAGAGTGTTAATGCCGGTCTGAACATGGCCCTAATTTGACATGGCAACAGTCAAGCAGAAAGAAAAAGAGCAAAAGTGCTAAATGGAGAACAAAGCAAGAGAGAGATCTGAGCAGATAAGGAATCAGGCACTGTCCAGGCCACACAGACAGGCAAAGACAAAGACCAAAGAGCACTAAAATAAATGTCTCTTTTTCTTCAGCATGTGTAAGAAAGATAGCATATAGTATATCACCAGGCTCCAAAAGTGCTAATTAGGAGCCGGATTTTAACAATCAGAGAGAAATAGTGAGGCAGAGAAAGAAGAAGGGAGGGAGAGGAAGAGACAGGAAGAAGGCTGAAGGCGGACCGTTAATCCACCGTCCATTGTCAGTCGCTACAGGAGGAACCGTGTTGTGTGTTTCGCCATGGGAGACGACCATAAATCTACGACGCAACCTTTACACACAACACTCACAATACGCACAGATGCAGGTCGTACATGATATCGGCTGACACAAGTGTAGCCACCCAGTGACAGATTGCTTTCATCAGAGAGGCTGCACAAATCAACTGCCTACCACACACACATAGTGAGGGAAGTATAATCAGTAGGCATTTTGCTGCAGTTATCCAAAGTAGTAAATCAGAACCTGTTGTTTCTATCATGAAAGGCCAGTGCTTATCTGCTAGCTACAGGTGTGTGTGTGTGTGTGTGTGTCTGTGTATGGTCTGATGTTTATCTTTATCTTGTAGCCACATAGGGGCCCTTTGTGGTCTGTTGCTGATTAGCTGTCTGTACACATGTCCAACCGTAAATCTACCTATGTGAACCAATATTAGTGTGTGTGTGTGTGTGTGTGTGTGTGTGTGTGTGTGTGTGTGTGTGCGTACGCTCATATTTGTTTGCGTGTGTGCTATCAATCCCAGTGTAATTTCCATAGGGGTCTAGTCCAGTTATTTCTGGGTAATTTATTTGGTTGATTCACAAGAGCTGGATACCTGCTGCCTTAGAGGGCCTCAGAGACTACTATGTTACACACACAACACAGGCGCTCTTGCATACTGACAACAAACACATAAACATGTGCATTACGCACAGCCATAGCCCTCACCCCTACTGGGACCCTGCCCTTCCCTAATCATACCTTACAGTCCGGTGTGTATGGAGTTCCTACTGTCTTGTACACCTGCAGACACAGGCGTACAGAAATCATGCCCTCTGCCAGGCCTAAATATGCATGTTCTTCATCCCAACCACCGTCATTTCCCTAACTACCACTTACGTCGCCCTGGAGGGTCCCCTCAAGCTGCTGATCATAGTCATGATGGGCGGTTAGGCATGCAGGACGCCAAGTATGATGCTCCAGAAGCCGCGGTCCGAGGAGACTACTGCTCAGATGGACTGCATGAGACCACCTCACAGTCTTCTTCAAACGAATGATAAAAAAAGAGCTCAGATCTTTGTCAGTTGTCATGTAAAAGTTCAGTGATAGTAGGAGCTGATTCCTTTGCTGTTTTTCTAATGTCCAGAATATTTGGAATGTCGTAGGTTCATTAGTACAAAAAAAACGTAATGCGAAATGTATTCTGTTGGTGAAAGTTGTTTTACATCAGCTGGCCTCTTTTAAAATCCGTTCCTTTATAGATTAATATGAAATTATAAAAATATAATATAATATAATATGAAAATACATTACTACCAAAAAACAAAATAATACCCTGAATATGGTGAAAGCAAAAGGTCTAATATTGGTGACGTGCAAGCTCTTTGCTGAGATAAATTATATTACATTATTAAACCTGCATTAATGGTTATGTTGTCCACTTTGCTATAAACGCAAGATTTGACCTTATTACCTTATAAAGTTGATACGAGGAATGTGTTAGCAGTTCCCAGTTCCGGATTTACACATTCACCTCATTTGGAGTTGGCTTTCTGGCTAAAACAAAGTCCAATATTGACTCTTTTTTTTAGGTCTAATGCTTTCCATCAAATCCTCTAAAAGGTGCTCTTTAGCAGCTAAATGCTCCATTGCGTTCACCAGCTAGCTAGTTTAGCTAGTTTGCTAACTTTGTCTGTCTGCAGTTTGGTAGTGGACAGGTAGTATACAAGGGGTTTATTCAACACTTTTAGCTTAAAATAACTTCCTTTTGCATCTGCAAACGATGCTGATTAGAGCTATTAGAGTGAAAACAGTAAAGTTATGTGCTGAAAAACCAAAACAATCACCTAAAATATGCTAAAACGCTCTGTAGAGCTGAGGGAAGCTGAGTCAGGTTGCTGTTCTCTGTGGGTTTATCATTAGAAGCGACACTTTTCACATTACACAAGCAAATCTTTTGTTAAATTAAATAATTATTAAATCAATTACAAAAAATATTAGTGTAGCTTTAAGTTTTGATATTTAACTTAAAGTGTACACATCTGCCATTGCACGTGTGCAAACAGGTTAAATCTCAGTCAGTTTAATAAAGAAACTCTTCTCAGTTGCAGTGAAGCTTTCTGGCGCTGGACAAACGGTTGAAGAGTGACTACAATACAGTCACACTAATAGGGGTTTAACTGGGTGTGAAATGTTTGGTCTCCCTCTCATTGTTCTTCCTAATGGGACCTATTGACTGTTTGTGCAATCAGAGTACATCACTATGTATGTACAGTAGATTAGAGACAAGAACAGCAGCCTCCGCCTCACACTCTCTTTACATCTATTTATCTTTTTCCCCCCATATTTCTGTTTTCTCTCTTTTTCAGCTCATAATTGGCATTTCAATTGAAAGATGCTTTACTGGCATGACTGTCAAAGAATTAACGGTGTTGACAAAGCGGTTTACAATACATAATGATCGCAACAATACAAAGAAATGATTAAGGTATAACGCAATCATTTATGCTGCCTTTGTTTCTCTTTGCATATCTTCCTCTCTCTCTGTAACAACAGCAGGTAAACAGTCTTGTCGCTTGTAGTGGTTATGTGATTCACTAGCGTGGCGCGTTTCCGAATGGTAATTTGCAGAGATGAAAACTTAATCAAGCGTGCTGCAGAAGTGGCCCTGAATAATTTAACAGTGAGGGGAGAATGAGCGAGTGAGGGGGAGAGAAGGAGAGGAGACGGAGGAGGAGGGCGTCTGCAGGGAGAGGAGAGGAAGGTGATGGTAGATGAGGAGTTTCTTCCTACACTGTCTCCGCCCTTCTACTTTCCTTCCTACCTGATCTCTTTTTTACCTTCTTTTCTTTTTTCTTTCATGTTTTATTTCCTTTCTCTCTTATCTCACACCATTTATTGTCTTTTTCTTTCCGCGATTTTCTTTCTTTTTTATTACCTGCCTCTCCTCTTTCCTTCTTTCCTTCTTTCCATCTTTCCATCTTTTTGCTCCCTTCCATATTTGTTTTTCTTCGTTCACGTGTCATTATTTTTAGTATTTGTTTCTCTCCAATCTAGTTTCTCTCCTTTTCAATCTTCCAGCTTTTTTCTTCATTTATTTCCTTTAATATTTTATTTTCCTCCATTCTTTTCTTCCTCTCCTCCATTCTTATTATTTTTCCTTTGCTATTTACCTTCATCTCCCATCCATCCACCCTTCTTACCATTCTTCTGTTTTCTACCCCCCCCCTTCTTCTGCCTTTCTTTCACGTATGATCCTTCCTTTTGTGATATACTTGTCCGGATAGTGTATAAGCAGAAACAAATCTTAATTTGGAAGAGTTTATCTTTGTCAAATGCTTCCTGAGAGGATAATGAATTACTTAGCCCCGGTTAAACTTTTAATATCTTTCTTCTCCCTCTCTATCTTTGATTAATTTCTCATCCTGGGAAAGAAAGACTTTCATTAATACTAAAACCATTAGTCTTCCAGAAGGAAGAAAGCCTATATTTGATTGTTGCAGATGAATCCCTAACCCCCTAAATGATTAGAGAGCAACAGAATAAACATTTTTCTTTGTTCTGCCTAGTCTGGGAAACATGTCTGACCAGTGCCAGTACATGATTCCCCTTAAATTTTCTTATGATCCAAATCGTTTTTTTCTTTGAACGTATAAAGAAGAATCGTATCACACACATTTTAACTTTAAGAGTAATTGATCTTGACTTCTAGTATCACTATGAGCATTTACAGATTGTTTAAGTCATGCTTTTCTAATAAAAAGAAAAATGTTAACTGTTAAATTCAAATGTATATAATTACAAAATACCCCTCAAAAATGTTCTTTGCTTATTGCTACCTGGATGTTGGAGCTTCACTGTGCAGAATGATGCAGGTGCAGAGTTTGACGTTAGAAGGCTGTTATCACATTCAGCCGCTGAAGAGGGAAAGTTTCTCTGTCACCTGAAATCTCAGTTTTCAGGATATTGTGACATCACAACTAGTTTGGAGTCAATTGTGGTTCAACATGCAACGTACACCTCC
>JAVQJD010098682.1:0-32758 GCA_036023655.1 Nannoperca australis | reverse complement strand
CAGCAGATTAATTACTAAAGAACTGAACAAGGAGCTTTTGTGAGTTTGTTTCAGTTGTCATATTATCCAGTTATGTAAAGAGAGTTTGATGCAGGTGTATCTTCATGTTTACGTTATGTAAATTGTCTCACTTGACACAAACCTTGTTTCTTTGGTCCTTCATTGGGTCAAAACGGGTTAAACTTTGAAAGTAAATTTGACCTAAAGAGGACGCTAAATGAGAAGTCAGAGGATCACTAAAGTGATTTCATCTTGAGGGAGACAGGTTTCAAAATATTTTCAAATGCCTAATGTGTCATATTTATCTAACCTGCCATCTCTAGAGCCACCTGTTTTACTGTGGCTAAAAACACAAAAGACGCAACTGAACACAATATTAGAATCTGGAGCTGAAAACACGTCTTCTTTACACATCTAACAGAAGCTAGAAAATGTTAAATTTCTGTGACCTAATAATTACAGCAAGACGTGAATGATGCCAGGGGTAAGGGTTAAAATCCCTGTACAGCCAGAGTGACACACTGGAGAGGTATCAGGTGGGCGTTTCAGAGAGCTAGACTCTGTTGTGAATGGCCGCTTAGTCTTTTATTGTGTTTAGAATTAGTAATACCATGTTCATACACACACGCTGTAAACACGCAAAGGCAAGCCTGTGCATTAGGTTTTAATAGTGTTCAAAATCGCTGATACAAGGACTTAGAAGTCACAACATGTTCTGACCTGACAGAAATAATTGAATGCTCTCTATGGTCTTATTGTGTTGCAAGTCTGACTTGCACGTTCACAGCACCCATTATGACATTTAAAAACTCATCCTACCTGTGTCTGGGTCCTTGGCGTATACGACGCTGATGGGAGTTCGGACAGTGGTGTTGTCAAACACGGTGACCTCGTAGTGGCTGGAGGAGAAGCGAGGCGGGTTGTCGTTCATGTCCTGGATCAACAGCAGGATGTCTGCCTGACAAGACTGCCCCCCGCCGTCCGTCGCCTTTGCCACCATGTTGTACCTGACCTCCTTCTCCCGGTCCAGCACAGCCAGAGTAAACAGCTCACCTAGAGAACAATGGATACCGAAGTCATAATGAAACTCAAAATAAGTTTGGCACCTGGTATACCATGTTTCCGTATCACAACAAATGCAATAATAATCCGATTACTTACAGAACTTACAAATGATATTTTCAGTTTTATGTTTCATTAAACACACTACATGCCCTATTAGCATTTCCAGATTGAATGTTTTTTGGAAATGAGAAGAAAAGCTGTTCAGGCTCAGCTCTTCATTGTCAGACTTTTTTATACAGAGTCGGTCTAGACCTGCCCTGAGATAACTTTTCAATTATATGGTGCTATATAAATAAAACAGAATTGAACTGAATATTCTACCTTATTTTAGTGCACAATATTTTAATGTTATTATTATTATTATTATTCTTTATTTTAGTTTATTCTATTATTACCTTGAACCTTGAACTTACCCCTAAAAAAAGAGGCATGGTTAGACAGTTATATGGTACAAAACATCTCTTGAATAAACTCTGTGGTTAGCATCCAAGCAACAAAGCTATTATGACTGACTACATGATAGCATGTTCGCAGCAGGCTGGTGTGTTAGCATTTAGCTCACCAGCTACAGTAGTTTGCCAGCTAGCCTTGTTAATCGTCACTACAAGACCAATGTTAAACTTTGCTGCGCCATTTCCTGGCGTGACCATGCTTAAAAAAGTGTAAACTGCTATCATTTATTAAATGTATCCAGTAGTTGTCGAGATATTTCAATTTGTACCAAAGTGTTGGGCTCACCAACGGACTTCTCTGACTATCTGCAACCTCTCTGCTGGTTAAAAATGGTCTTACAGGCACTCAGGTGGCACTGAAGACATGAGAGAAAGATGTTATGACAGAAACCAAGTGTGATGGATTTCAGTGAGGTGCTCCAGAAAATGGAAAAAAGAAATGACAATAGAAACGTTTGTGGCCCTTTTTAACACAGAGCGCCAATGGTTTTGCCAACTGAAAACACTTTTTTAGTTTTGACCCCAAACAGATGCCATCATACCTGTCCTGTGGTCAAGATGGAACTTGTCTGCATCGGGACCGTGGAGGGTGTAGGAGATCTGGCCATTAGCTCCCACGTCTGGATCTGAAGCTGAAACCTTCAGCACAAACATCCTTGTGGGCGAGTTTTCCATCACGGCCTCTGTGTACACCAGCTGGAACAGGGGGATAATAACAATAATCAGGCCTCCATTTGCATAGCACTTTTGTCAGTCAAGTTACTCAGTGTTGGATAAATAAATCAGCACACCTACTTTCCTGTAGAATGTTTTTACTATAAAATCAGATAAAATTCAAGATGTGTTCACTAAATTGAGCCACAATTAACTTTCAAGGTAAATTTTAAGATAAACAGATTAATTGCCACACATTCTCTGTCTGTCAAATTAATGTTTTAAAGATTAGGTAAATAAATGTTATCTTAACAATGAAGTTAAATGTGTAAATAAGTATTTATGTTTTTACGTGTTAGAGCATCACATTTTGATACATTTTTAAACCAAATCAAACTATATAGAAGCTGAAAGTCTGTTACTTGAACATTTCCAGTAGGTTGCAGTGTATGCAAGAATTTCCTCAATTGAGGGTTAGTTTGTCCTCCTCTTGTCATCTTTTGACCCAATGCTTACTGTTAGGAATCAGTAGAATTAACAATAATCAGGTGCTTTTTGACACAACATCTGTCTATGTCTAATTCCATTAACAACCACCAACAAATTCTGTTTATACTTGAGAGCATTTCTTATTTGGAGGGTAGAGGTGTTCCTCTCAGAATTGATATCAACATGTTCTTGGTTGTGCGTGGGGGCTGCAGAATAAAATAGGAATGGAGAAGAAACTTTGGCTGTACTGTATTCAGTTCTGTTATTGCAGCAGCATGTGAGTAAATGAGAGGGTTTATAGTTTGGAAGGAAATGCGGATTACATCCAATAACAAATGATTTTATTTGGAACCTGTACATAATATGTAAAGTTTTTACAATACAGGTTCGTAGAGGTTCACACATTTCATACTGCTTTGATGCCATGATTTTAACTATTTATTAGTGCTTTTAATATTTGATTCTCTATTCTATTTTATTTATTTTGTTCATTATTTAATTCTTATTCTTATTCATTTCTGTTCCTCATATATCTCTGCTGTTGTGAAACTGAAATTTTCCCACAGGGATAAATAAAGAGCCTATATGATCTGTTAATGAAAGGGTGAAATAACCCATATTCCTCCTCACCTGTTCACACTGTGGACTGTTGTCATTGATGTCTAACACATGGACGTCGACCGTTACCGGGGCTTCAAACTTCCCATCGGTGGCTATGACTTTGAGCGTGTATCGGTCTTTGGTCTCTCTGTCCAGAGGTTCCTTCACAATCAAACCCCACTCACCCTCGTCCTCTTGGATGATGGCAAATTGGCCTAAAAGGTCCCCGTCTGCATGTGTGATGAAGAACGGAGTTAGTAATTAGACATATAGTTTATTTTAATTTAAAACATTTCTTTGGTGAAACAAAGGACATATAAGCAGGATACATAGCTACCATCGCAGATACTGAGGTCATATATTATGCATTTGTTCTGGGAATCATGTAAACATATTACAAAACAAGATGGAGTCACATTCTACTGGGGCTGCAACTATAAATAATTTGGATTATTGACTAATCTGCTGATTGTTTTCTTGATAAATTGATTAATGTTTGGTCTAAAAACTCTCAGAAAAATGTGAAAAATGTCCATGACAGTAACCTAGAGCACAAAGAGAATTAAAAACAATGTAAGAGTTGCATTATACAATATTATATAGAACAGATTTTGTTGTATAACAGCTGTTAAAATTAAAATGAGACAAGAGGAGAGAAAGGAGAGGGAAGTAAATGGAGTGAAGAAAGCATGAAAGAATGAATAATGACCTTAAAAAGTGTCACCAAAAAATGTCAATGTGGTCTTTTAACCCTAGGTATTTATTAGTGACAAACTAATGGTGATCATGAATTATTGACAAAAATCGGTACATCGGTTGCATCAAGATGGAAGGTAGAAAAAAAGTATTCTACAATAAACCATCAATCAGTAATAATCTGAATGTGTGTAAATGTGAATGTAGGAGCAATTCAGTGTCACCTTTATGAAGTATAACTGTTTTCATTTGTTTCTTTTGCAGTTTATGTGAATGATAATTACTAGTTTGTCTCCTGTGCTGTAATGTTTGTTGTTCACATAGACAAGAGAATAAGGTTGTGACAGAAGTGATATTTGTATTGGAAAAGCATGCATTGATAAATTATTCATATATAAACATCAGTTGTTCTAATTCCCCAAGTAATTTACTCTTTGCATTGCCAAAATAGTCCCACAAAATTTAAGTTAAAAAAATTTACGTTTTAAAATCAGCATGGTTACAGAAAAAATGATCAGGAAAATTGTTCTCTCACTATCGAAGTTTCACACATTTTTGGGGAAAAAGATAATTTATTATGAAATCAGGACTGAAGAAGCAAATCTGAAAAATATCGCTTACACCTCACTGAAAACTAAAATCATTAATTTTGTTATGTGAAGCAGCTCTGTTGAAAACAATCCTCACATCAATCTTGTAATTGTTCTTTGTTACACTTTTCAAAAACAATGTTGTGACAGCAAGCTCCTTTAGAACAGTTCTGGCTTTAACTGTCTGGAGGAAAATGGAGGATTTGCATTAATTTGAGGTTTTGTTTTTGTTGTTAGCTGCAGGGCATAAAGTTGACATTCTTGTCTTGTCAACCTGCTTCTCTTTGTAATTAATCTGCGGCTGAATAACATAATATTATAACTCAGTTGAGGGCGATTAAGAGAGATTTAGTTTCAACTCATTAATGTCCAAATCCAAAAGTGTACCAAACCTTCAGTGGGACAGTAATTTGGCTGATCCCCCCCGCACACACACTCAAAGAAAAACACACAAATATATAATCACAAGTGAGCATATGAGTGACACACAATTATTTTTGTGTGCACATGCAAACGTAATGACTTACACACATTCTTAAACACACAAGAGAGCAACATAAACTTACATTCACAGGCTTAAATCTATACACTCATAAATATACATTTATATGGACTCACCTGTGATGTAACATGTCACAAGGCGATTCTCCAATGACACGTCAGCATCTGTGGTTGTCATGGAAACAATTACCTCCCCAGGACTGCTGTTCTCCACCACCGAGCCACGGTACACGTCATCAGAAAACTTTGGCGGGTTATCGTTCTCATCTGTCACCGTCACCTCCACCAGCACACTGGACGACAGCTTGACGTCACTTCCGTGGTCTATCGCAACAACGCTGAACCTGTAAACCCTGGTTGCCTCACAGTCCGTCTTCCGTACGGTGGTGATCCAACCACTTTCTCCATCGATGGAGAATACCTCAGTGAGATCCGCTGTGGTGTCATCAAGTAGAGACTCCAAGCTGTAGGTCACAAGACCATTGGTGTCTGTGTCCGGGTCATTGGCGGTCACCTGTGGGTAAACATAAGCATTTGGTGGTCACATTGAATTTCATCTCAAATTGAAGAATTTCTGCAAAACATGCTGACATTTTCGGAAATAAACTTGTTTGCTGTCTTACTAAAAGGGAACATTTATATCATTTTCACCTCTGTGCTATCAGAAGAGATGTTGGTCCAGGGTGTTTTAAGCATAGCTTAGCACTTATTTAAGTTAGACTAAAGCATTAGGCTAAAAGTAGGCAAATGCTAATATTTATGCAATATTAGGAGAGCATGAAAAACTCCTGTTATTCCAACTTATTTTAAGACGGATACCCCTATTTATATCCTTGTAGTCACCGTAGAAGCTGAAGTGGGATTAATGGCACAACTTCGTCTACTTCAAAACTGCATTGAGAAAGGTAAAAGTCTGAAGAGGTCAAAACTCCAGCAACACAGTATACAGAACACATTTTTAACACATGTGTTTCAGACTGTTGCCTTCATCAGGGTCATCCCTTTATCCTTGCAGTCACACCCGAGAAATTGTTATTTTTTATTGAGCTACATTTCTGTAGTGGTTGTTAATAAGGAAAACCAGATTTAAACAATGAATTAGACAGCCATTGTCGCCTAGTGCTTGCTCATGGTGGGATCGTTGGGTCTTTGTGTGTGTGGAAGATGGTCTCGACCTGCTCCATGCGATAGAGTGCCCTGAGATAACTTTGTTATGATATGGCGCTATATAAATAAAATTGAATAAAATTGAACTAACTAAATCGACTAAATAATTATTACTCATTTTGAGTTAATTTTATTTTGATGTTCACACTGTTATACCTCACAGTTAAAATCCTTCCATTCACAGTGAGTCCTAGCTGTTTCCAAAGACAAAAACTAAATACTTCTTTGATCTCACCTGAATAACAGTGGTTCCAGCAGGCATGTTCTCAGCAAGGAAGGCCCTATATGGGTTTGCATCAAACACCGGCTGGTTATCGTTCACATCTTGGACCTGGATGGTGATCGACACCAGTGATGCAACATCTGTCCCATTGTGCTTCCCCTGAGCGATCACATCAATCTGATACCATTTTGTCTTTTCATGATCGATGGTCTTCTGTAATAGCAAAGTTCCACTTTCTTTGTCCAAACTGAACACTTTGTCTTTGTTGCTCTCCACAGTGTTCCCGTTCACCAAGCTGTAAATAAGGGGCATGTCTGAGTCCGCCTTTACAGAGCCTACCTCTGTCCCTATAGGGATGTTCTCTGCAGCTGAGAAAGTGTATAGAGGCTCTGTGAACTTTGGAAGAGGAACCTCTGGAGGAACCACTTTGACCTGAACGGGGACTGTGGAGTTATAGAAAGGAAGGCTGCCGTCACGAGCTTTAACTTTAAAGTTGAAGATCTTGTTCTCCATGCCAACAAGACTCTCTTTGACACTCACAACACCAGTGAATGGGTTAATCTCAATAATGTCTTCGGTCACCTTTTCAGCTTCATCTACTGTGTAAGTGACATCTGCATTTCTGCCATCATCTGCATCATAAGCCATGATCTGAATGACAGGGGAGCCTTTATTCACAGTTGACTGAATTGAAACCTGGTATTCTGACACTTTGAATTGAGGAACGTTGTCATTCTCATCTGTGAGAATAATCTTGACTGTGCAAAAGGCCACTTTTCCACCACCATCTTTTGCCATCACTTTGATAGCTATGACTCTTTGGGCAGGGTTCTCTCTGTCCAATGGTTGTGTTGTAACAATCTGACCACCATTGTCAATGGCAAATTTCTCATCAGCAAGTTTGTTAATGATGATGTAGTCAACACTGCCATATGGCCCATCATCAGGGTCAATGGCCGCTAATCGGATCACACGAGTTCCTGCCTCTGCATTTTCAGCCAGCTCTGCTTCGTAGATGCTCTGCTTAAAGTACGGGCTATGCCTGTTGCTGCTCATCATGTCAATATTGACTGGTGCTGTTTTCTGAAATACGCCGTCAGACACCGCCACTGTCAGGTTATAGTAAGGATCCAGATTCCTCTTACAGACATTAGATAAGGAGATGATTCCTGACGATTCGTTGATGTTGAAGTACCGGCCTTCATTACCTGAGAGGATTTTGTACTTGAGGTTATTCATGTCCCCCATGTCAGGATCTGAAGCTTGGATTTTGATGACTATGTGGCCACACTTTGCCATTTCATCCAGTGTGGCTTCATACTGGGAGCTGACAAAGTCTGGTGGGTTGTCATTGACATCAGTGATATTTATAAAGACAAAGGCTTCACTATTAAGAGGAATAGTGCCATTGTCAGTGGCTTTGATTTTCAAATTAATTTGTTTTGTGTTTTCATGATCCAGCACCTGTTTAGTGACAATCAACCCGCTATGAGGGTCTATGTCAAAGAAATCTGTCTCGTTCCTCTCTGTTTTCACCACCTGGAAGTTAAAGTCTTTATTTCTGCCGGAGTCCCTATCAGAGGCGGAAAGTTGTATCACGGATGTACTGATTGGGAGCCCCTCAGCAATGTTAACAGAGTATGTCAACTTTGAGAACACTGGAGGATTATCATTCACATCCTCTATTTCTATTTCAATGGAAGCCTCTGAGAAAGCTCCAGTAACAGAGTCAGTAGCACGAACTGTCAACACATGCATGGTTTGGCTCTCGTAGTCTAGGGGGTTGGTGACTGTCAACACACCAGTTTTGAAATCAATGTGAAAGTGTTTTGAGGCATTTTCCTCTTCAAGGTTGTAGATGAGCCGATAGCCCTCTGGATTCCTGGCCTGGACATGTAAGATGGTGGTGAATGGTGGGACATTTTCAGGGACTTTCAGCGGATACAGAAGAGTCTGGAAAACTGGGTTGGTTTGATTCCTCACTTGAATATTGAGCTGTGCCGTTGTGATGTGACTAGGAACCCCCTCATCTATAGCCAAGACTGTCAAAACATACTTATTCAGAGCTTCAAAGTCAAGAGGCCTTTGAAGGGATACATCACCTACGTCAGGATCTATCCTGAAAAGGTCATAGTCTTCCTCCAGTGAGTACATGATGGATCCATTCTGTCCCAGATCTCTGTCAATGGCAGTTGCTTGATACAAAACATCTCCTGGTTCAGAGGCTTCAGAAATCATCATTGAATAAGGCAAGTTTAGAAACTGTGGAGAGTTGTCATTGACATCATCTATAAAAACCTTCACCTGGGTTGTAGCTGTCCTAGGCGGGGTTCTCATGTCTTGTACCTTCACCACTATGTCATAAAAATCTTGTTCCTCTCGGTCAAAAGGGATACCTGTTGTTTCAAGAACACCTGATGTCTGGGAAATGGCAAACTTTCCCATTGGGTTTACCACAGAATACAAAAGAGGCTCATTTAAATAACAACCTGTGGTTTTGAGTGCTGCCAAAGTTTTTACTATTTTTAGGTTTTCTGTAATGCTTGCTGAATACACCTTGTGCTCAAATCCAAGATCGGTGGCTGTTAGGTTTGTTATGTTTACCGTGACAGTAGCTGAATCTTTGTAGAGGCCATCAGAGGCTTTGACAACCAGTTGGTAAAATGACCTAAATTCAGAGGCATTGCTCACGGTGATAACTCCAGTACTGGAGTGAATCGAAAAGGCATTGTAAAGATTCCCCTCGGTGATGCTGTATGAGACTGCAGAGTCAGCGTCATGGGCCATGACGCGCACAACCTCTGTATCTCTGACAGCTGGGAAGATGATGGATGACTTGTACACTGAGGTGGTGAATTGTGGCGGGCAGTCATTCAGGTCCAGGATGCTAACAGTGACCTTGGCAGGCTCTGCTGCATACAGTGATGGCTCCCCTGAGTCCTTTACCTGCACAGTGAAGTGATATTTTGTCTTAGCTTCAAAGTCAACTGGTGAAATTAAAGAGATGGTGCCCATACTTGAGTCTATCTTGAAAACGTTCAGAGCCTCCAGTTCAAGTATCTGATACACCAGGAGAGAATTTGTATCTTTGTCTGCATCTGACGCCTGGATGACCAGAGGGGTGTTTCTTTCTCCCATAACCATGCTGTTGATGTGAGCTGACTCACTTATTTGCCCAAAGTACTCCTTCTGCAGAAAAACAGGAGCGTTGTCATTCTCGTCAATCACATAGATGTAAACGAGAGTCTTGGAACTGGCTCCAGCTGTGGTGGAAGCTGTAACTTTGAGCGTGTAGGAGGCACAGTTCTCAAAATCAAGGTGCTGTTGGATTGAAATCAACCCAGTGTAGGTGTTGATATAAAATGTTCCATTTGGGTTGCCACTTTCTATCCCATAATGCACTGCAGTGGGGCTGGAGGCTGAGATGGTGACCACTGGTGTTCCAAATGTGCTCAGTTCACTGATCTCTGTAAGGTATTCATTCGAAGGGAAGGTAGGTGGAGTTTGGTCGGAAATGCGGATGTGGATATAGACGGAGCAGAGGTCGCTGCGCTGAGGGAAGCCCTGGTCAGTGGCCTTTACTGTCAAGTGGAACTGGTCCTGAGGCTGAAGGTCCAAAGGTTTGAACACTCTGATGGAGCCCAGCTCGCGATCTATGGAGAAGATGTTGTCAATATTCCCTGCAGGGAGAAAGGAAATAATATGTTACACAAATTATTATGTCATAGACTTGTAGGTGATATTTTTTTAAATGCTTTTCTTTACTGCTGACAGTGTCTAGGAGTCCACCAATTTATTCATACACACCTGTCTTACAGGTTTGCATTATTACATGCAGTTTTAATAATAACATATTTGTTGTTATTTTTACGAAGCATTTTACAAGCCATTTATCTACAATTTAGTCTAAAATATTATTCTCTAAAAGGAAACATGTGGACATTTTGGAGAATAATTTGGTTTTGGCTGAGGGTTCGGAAGTCACTGCTCCCGGCCAAGCAATAGTCCAGCACATACACCCTTGTAGAAACAGTACATTTGTGTTTATTCACCAAAGTTTTTGTATGGATTAAACAAACAAGATATTATGTGTTAAATAGTGAGCTGCTGGTAAGTGGATTTGTAACAGATTGCTGTTACTGCTTATCTTTGATCTCATTTATCATCATTTAACTCTCAGCAAGGAAGGGACACTGTTCCTTTCCAAGTAAAATAAAATCAATCTGATAAAAAATTTCGATTTTTTCAATGATTTTCAATATCAACTTCTGTGAACATTTTAATAGATAAAAGCTCAATTTCTTTGATTTTACTGCAGTGGAAACAGTTACATTCATCTCAGCTGGATTTGTTCTCTAGTTTAAAGAGGAAAACAAGTCTTAAAGGCTGAATAAGAGATGGTAGTAATTGTTAAGGTAGTTGTTCTTTGCTGTATAAAACACACAGCAGACATAATGTGTTCCATAATGTGTAAACTATTGCAAGATAATTCAAGTTGTAGGGCTCATCTCTTTTATATGTCTTTCAAACTCCAAACAGATAATCATGACTGAGAAGGTAATTGAGAAACATGTTAATTTCAAAGATATCATTAATGTACCCTTAAACCCTTTGCTTCAGTGGGGCTAAGTAGTCAACCTAAGAAAATGGTGGCAGCCCCCATGTGTGAATATGTGTAACTGAATGAATGTAAAGCAGAGTGAAGCTGAAAAGCAGCAAGCTTAAATACAAGATAAAAAAATAGCCCCCATGTTGCTCACCTGAGTGCAGAGAGTAGCTGATGTAGGCATTGCTGCCTATGTCCTTGTCCAGGGCCTTGACCTGGATGACCTCGGAGCCTGTAGCAGCCAGGTTGGAGACGCTGGCCTCATAGCGGGGGCTGAGGAAAGCCGGTGAGTGGTCGTTACAGTCTTCCACCTGAACCACCACCTTTGCAAAGTTCCTCTTCACTGGGATCTCCTGGTCACGCACCTGAGGAGGAGCAAAGAAATGTTAAAGTTTTTGTGTTTGTGGTGAGACTATTGAGGCTCTTAGAGTAATAATTGCTGGAAAAAGAATACTGCACCAGTTCTGCTTATTGTTTTGTTTTCTTTATTTTATATAGTTGTGTGTCATGTTTCTTTAATCTTCCATGCACATTTAAAATTGCAAGTTTTTTTTTGCTCCTCTTTTAAGTGCATTGTGAATTTTTTTATAGTTGATTAAATGGTCCGTTCTTTCTTTTAAAAATTTTTTCATCTACAGTCAAGATTAATTTATTGACAGTGACAACAGTGTCCAAGTAAATAATTAAATAATTAAATACATAAATTTAAATTTAAAGGAAATTTAAACATACACAATTCCATGATAACTGGGCAAATTAAATCTGATGAAGATGTTGTGATATGATTAAATTCCACTAAATTAACCTTGTTGTTTAAATGTTTAAATGGTCTGGTCTTCATTTTTATTGTTTTATTGGCTTTTGTTTTCTTTTTACATAAAGTCAGTGTATTTACAGAGCACAACAAATGCTGACCAAAGATCTTTTACAGTTACAATAGATACAATCAGGATAATTAAAAAAAGAAAAGGAAAAAAATGACTCAATATAATATGGAATGTGTTTGGGTCTATTCTATCATATATCACATATATATAACTGTTTTGCACTATGTCACATGTCATAAACATACAATCCAGATAACTCTGTTCTACTGAGATAACTGTGTCATTACCATAACAACGAGTGTATGAACAGGGATCGTCTCATAGTCCAGCTCCTCCGTCATCACCAGGACTCCACTCTTTGGGTCCAGATGGAAGAACTTGGTGCTGTCTGGATGCAGGCTGCTGTGGATGGAGTACACCAGTTTACTGTTGGTGTCGGCGTCCTGCGCGCTGATCTGCAGGATGTCCTTCCACGGGGAGGTGTCCTCAGGAACCCTCACCTTAAACACACAGGAACAGAGGAGGAAATGGGTGAATGTTTCAAAGTAATGAAAAAGTAAACAAACGCAGGAAACAACAGGGTTTAAAAATTTGATAGAAAAGTGAATTCCTGGGCTTTGATGTTTCAATTTTAACAGTGTTTTATTCATAAAAGTGGTCTACGGACAGAAAACATGTTGAGGACAAGAAATTGTTCTGTTAGAACAATAATTCCAGAGACAGGACCAGAGAGGGGGTAGATTACTGTGATTAAGAAAACAACAATAGCACAGCAGCTTTGTACTGTCTGTTGGATGTCCTGATAATCACAGTAACAATGTCTGCAGAGGTTTGTAATACATCTTAACATGTGTCTAACTTAAAGTGGTATGTCTAAATCAACAAACTGTATGTGCCTTAATGTGAATTATCAACTTAGCTGTAATGAGTCAAGAGACTTGCATGTAACTACATGATATACAACTTAAAATAAAGAAAAAACATACTTTGTTTAGACCAGTGTTTCTCAAACTGCTAGGGGAAAAACCATTGTAGGAGAGGTACACAAGAGGAAAATAAGGAATGCATCTGAACGACTTTGAGTAATGAGTGTTCTGATGCCAGTAAGATAAGTAGCAACAAGATGGACTTTTGTCAGGGAATTAAAGACACAGCTCACTCAGGCAGTTAAGGTATAGTGCCCAATTGCCGCCATTTGCATCATAAACTTGCTAATTCTCGCAGTCATAACTCAAGTCAAATCTGCACCTCAAGTAGCAACCCATAGCTAACTCACTGACTCCATGGCAACATTTTACTTCCTGTTTACAACCTCCACAAAGTCCCCACATTATAGGAATATTAGTTCCAAAACTATTTAATTATCTGTAAAGAATGTCCTTTTGTGTGTACCACTCTGAATTCCGTATTCTAATCAAATGTTCCTTGACTCTCACCTTGTACGGCAACTTCAGGAAGATAGGACGATGCTCATTCATGTCCAGCACACGGATATAGGCCTGTGGTTTGGAGATGGAATACACAGGGTATGAGAAAATGGATGCTTAGCATGAACAACATCAAATATGGAAGGCAGCACTTCAAATTTGCTTCACATGCAGCACCTGAGCTTCTGCTGCCCGCAGGATTTAAGATTAGATTCTAAATAACTGATTTTCAAACTCAAATGAAGACATAAATCAAGCAGTTTAAAGCTGCAGCTCAGCAGGTTGATTTGCACAATGACTTCAAGGTGCCAGCACATGTACAGTTTGTTTTCTTTGACCTCAATTGTGGTCGTTATTTTGTAGCTTTTTTGTGGTAGCTTTGGCATGTGTTTTTACAAATAAACTTTTAAAAAGTTAAATTACATTTTATATCCATGAGCCAGAGGACTGGGTTTTGGTTACTTCTATCTTTAAACAAATACAGTGTGGTGTTTTATAGTCACTTTCTGTTGGATTTTTCAGATTACATTCTCACTTCCAAAAAACGTAGTTCTGCTTGTGTTTTCTGGTTCATGTTTCTAACCTGTGTGGTGGTGGTGTAGTGGCCATCCGTGACCTGCACCGTCATGTTGTAGTTGGAGCGCCGAGCCGCATCGAGCCGGCGGGCGATCAAGATGATTCCTGTATTTTTTTGGATGTCAAAGTCCTTTTCCTCATCGCCACCTGAGAGAGACAGATGACGGAGAGACACGGACAGACAGGTGGAGAGAACAAAAGAGAGGTTGATTCCTTCAGGTGTTGATGCTACAGTATGTGGGTTATGAATTAGGCTGTGTCCAGCTGTCAGATGTAATATCTTAGATGATGTTTCAGACTCTGCAGGTCTGATTTTGACTAGTTGCAGGAATGATGCATCTTGGCATCCTCCTACAGCATCTGAAAGAATTGCAGTGATTTCCCTGTGGGGGACGCTGTAATTTATGATCCAAGTCCAACTCTCAAGACCCAAACTCCTTTAGCAGTCCCATTGTGAAGAAACTGAGGAGTAGGCACTTTCTGAATTATTAGTATGACTACATGTTGTAAATATAACTGTTGATGTTATAATAGACTGTGAGATTGACCTTGTGAGCAGTCCGAACCATATATAAGGAGGCAGAGGCAGGAGATAAAGCATTCCCCGCTGTGGGAATTTATTTACAACAAAGTGCTACCAACTACCAAGTCAATTGACCAATCCCACTAAAACAAAGGGTCACCTTTTATAGTTTCCCCCCTTGGGTGCTACAATAAACAGGGGTGACCTAAAGTGACCTTATTTTATTTACATTACATCCATTTACACATTCATGGTTAAGAAAGAAAGAAAAACATAACAACAAGGCTAGCAAATGATAAAGAGGTGTTTGGGTGCCCCGGGGACTCTTTTAACTGTGTACCCTGGAAGTTGGAGACATGCTAGCGCAGGTAAGTGTTACAGCTTATCACTACATTGGCAACACACATTAACCCTAAAATAAATGCACTCAATTCACTTACTTAATTCTGTCACAAAATAAATATTCGGAACTCCGCTAATCCCCCATATTATTGTATTATTGTCATAAATAAAGCATCATCTCACCCTGATATTTCTGATAAACTCATCCTGTTAGGATTATTGACTTAAAACAGAACAAAAAAAAACCCAGAGAAAAACAGAGTGAACAATATATTTTCCTTTGTCTTCATATGAACCCATCCATCACAGCAGGACCTTCTGATGGCCTCTTATTTACAGACAGAGCTGAGAAACCAACTGAGACACCCAGGCCCTCCACCACCACCACAACAACAACAACAACAATACTGTCTGTCTGTCTGTCTGATTTTAAAGTACACTGAGTTAATTGTTTAACCATGACTGTTTCTCTGTCTTGTAACAGAAGATGTAGATGGTGTTTGAATAAGTTAATAAATAAATATAAATACATGAATATTACATACTCTGGCAAGGCTCAATTGGCATTTACTTATGACATAAGTCTGGTCAGCAGACGGTTAACAATTCTCTCCCTCACTTAGTCTTGTCTTGCTTATCTTTGTTATCTGCATGTTTTGTTTTGTGTATATTTGGAAAAGTGTCAATCAAATCATACAACAACTTACTCAAGATAAACACCTGACTAGACAAACACACCACTCACCAAGCCGTAATTTCTTACAAACATTACATTTCATTATAATGTTTGTAAGATACATACATCCTGGTGAGAAGCAGAATGAAACCTTGAACTGAAAACGGACCTCTGCGTTCTGACATTATCTACAAATAAAATTAAAACTGCAGTTTTAATATCCTTTATTCTATCTATGATCCTGTTGTATCCAGATAAATAAGGACTGCATGCGTGATTGCTTTTCTTCTGTCCTTTGTTACAAATGTCCTTATTTTGAAACATACAGTTTCAAATCTGCAGTGACAATGACTCACTTTGTCCATCTGTTTCCCTTCATCCTCTCTTTCTTTTTCTTTCTTTCCATCCCTCACTCCTCTCTTTTTCTCCACTCTTCCCTCTTTATCCTGCACCCCCTTGATTTGACTTGCTTCATGGCTTTGTTCTCTGTCTCTCAGCAGGTTCTGTGTATGTATGTGAGAAAGGTAAACCTCATGCCTGCTCAGCCAGATGGTGTTTATTATTAAGATATCCACCTTGCAAGGAGTAAACACGAATACAAGCACACACTTTAATACCTCTTCATGTGTTTCTATTACTGAACATGATGGATAAGGCCGCACTCAATGAGCATTTATTTTGCTATCATGTAAAACAAAATTGGAATACAGCACTAACAACTTTCTGCCTCTTGTTTTTTCCTTATTCCTCTTCTTACATTATACACAACCACAAACATACACACCTCCGCACACTCTGTTTGTACTTGATTGATACATAATTGGGTCATTCGAATGTCTATTTATGTCAGTTATTCCATAACTACTGAGCTGAAACACTGCAGGTTAACCAAACACATTCACAGGTCTTTTTAAGTGATTCCAAATCCCAGAATTTACTTCCTGCAAGACACAACAGCACCCAGGAAGTATTTCATTGAACAAGAAAATGGCTGAATCAGACGCAGAATCGCATATCACCAGCTGTCCTCTCAGCACAGAGAGAGGGAACATGTACTGTAAAAGCTAATTTTCACCTTACTGACCATCTCCAGGAAGACATGATATCCCCGCCAAAGTTGGAGGTTCCATTCCCTTTGGGGCCAGCCATGCAAAACATTTATTTTACCTATGGTACTGGGAGAGAAAAAGGTGTGCAAAATGCCATGTAATGCAGGGGAAAAAAGATCTACTTGGGAAATCCATCCATCTTCTCAATGCTTATAAGGGTCGAGGTCATGCTGACAAGGCGAACTGAGTAGCTTGGAGCCCATAAGTCATATAACAGGTCATCCTTGACTTTCCTTCTGTACTTGCTCATATGTAGCTTAATACACCACATAACTACAAATTGCATGCAGAGCAGAAGGGAAATTTTTCCACAATTTTTCAATGTGGAAAAATGGTGTCAAGAAACTTTATGTTCAACTATAATCGTACATTTTCAGAATGTAACCCGTAACGCTCACGATGTTTCATTGCTTACAGTTTTTTTTTAACTGTTTACACACGATTTCTAAAACTAGTTCTCGTTTGCAAAACAAATAAAAAAATTGCACACAGAAAATGCAAAATGCCTCATATCTGTTGCAGAGAAACACTTGATGCTCTGTCTGATAGCCACTGTAGCCTACTCTGCATCAAGGTTCTCATATCTATCTAGGAATTTCTCTTTTGCAATGACTGTATGTAGGGTTGGGAACTAGACGTTTTGGTCCAATCGGCCCTCCATGAGAAGACAAGTCACGACAAGAGGGACTGGGGTCACGGTGAGGCTCACGCTGTAAAGAGCGAGCTCCACGGGGGATACAATTACGAAGGGCAACTGACTTTTAGTTATGTGTTGATCATAAATGTATTCACTGAACTACTCTTTTGATATGAACTAGTAGGAATGAGTTGTCTCAGCAAGTAATTAGTTGAGGACGTAAAGCTGAAATTTCAGCAGTTGTCCGTCTGTATTGCAACTTCCCCCAGTAATAGCTCCAAGGCAATAATACAAGGAGGTTTCTCAACTTGTCTCGAGTCTTCCTCAGGGTTTTCTTTAGGTACCTGACCTCCCTCAACAGCCACATGTTTTCCCCAGCGTGTACACAAAGAATCAGGTTAACTCACCTGCAGAAAGAAAATCATTTTCTCTGATTGTATCTGCAGTTGTATTCTTTGAGTAGGTGAGTGAACAGGTGAGGGTCAGAAATGAAGATTGATTAATTCTTTCCTTTGACACTCTGTTCAATCCTGCTGGACACAGACGTAGAGAAGCCTGAACCCGACCACTCAGAACAGATGCCCAGCCCTCCCCCGCAGGGGACAAACCTCATCCTCCAGCCTCGGACCTGTAGGTGTTGACCCTCATCCCGACCACATCACACCCAGCTGGGACCCACTCCAGATCACAGATCACAGTCCAATGAAGCCGGAGCGATACTGCATCCATCCACAAACAGCATAACCATCACTTGCTCTTTGATATCATGTCGCCAATTCTTTTTTTGTACTTGGCTCTAAATGCATGTTTTTGTGCAGATTTGAGATAGGCATTTGAGTTATTTTGACAGTAATGGAAGTCTTTATTTGTCTCTGACTATCTTATCTTTGACTTATCTCACAGCCAGAGAGACTCGATAGGCATCTGGATTCTGCTGCTGGAGAGGAGGAAGGTAAAGAAGGGTGATGAGTACCTGATCATATCTGCATGGGAGAGGAGTCCTGTGACATAACAACATCCCCTCATCTGCCAGTGCTGAGATGAGGGTCAGTGATACATAACTGTGGGGCAAACGGGTGTAGAATATATTAGAATAAAATATAACTGAAACACAGTGGCCAGTCTCCTAACTCGTCATGTAGTCTTCTAATTAGAATGGAAATTAAAACGTTTGGAAAAAGTCTCGTGTTTCTCACAATTTAAATTACAATGAGAAGAGATGAAAGGAGACGAAGAGTTGGTTGATCTGACGGTTGACAGACCATCAGTGATAAGTACAGAGTTGTGTTCACACCACACAGAGAAAAACGCTGCACAATTATCCAACACTACAACAAACACTTCAGCTCTGATTGATTGAACACAGCTGTCAAAGCTACCACAAACACGGAATAAATAACAGTGCAGAAAGAAAGTGACCTAATTCATTTACTCCACTACTGTGAATGACTATATATTCTATACTTCAGTATTTCAATTCCATGAGACTTTATTCTACTTTTGCTATATTTCAGTGGGAATATTGTACTTACATGCACTTTACTTTACACTTTGCACATTTATCTTACAGTTACTTTGCAGATGAAAAGCGATAATCTCATTAAATATTGTGTAATGCTATAGTATATTTATATATATATATCTGTATGTACTTTTCAAGCATGTTATCACCTTCAAATAAATACACTGCTGACAATTCAATTTCTACCCAAATTAACACGTGACACCAGTGTTTGGTTAATGCAGAGAATTTCAAGTAACGCAGGTGAGAAACATCCTGCCTGGATAAAAAGGAAACATGAAAAAGGAAAACGTAAATAAAAAGGTGTTGAATAAATACACCAGACTTCTTTCTAGAAAAATGAAATGTGGATAAATTAAAGGGTAACTGATGCATGAAGTGACAAGACCAGTATACATTTGTGGCTACGGTTCTGCCAATGCTAGTGCTTTCATGCTTCAGTAAACTTGGAAACTAGTTCATGTGGCGTGCGTGTTAGTGTGGTAACGTGCAGCCGGACTCTGCTTCGTGACATAACGTAACACACAAATGTCACACGAAGTAACATCCGGCATCAGCAGCTATGACACAACTGAATGTCCCCTCAGGGGTGCAGAGTGTCTGTTGTCTTCTGTCGGGGTCTGGCACGGGTTGAGCTTGGCACAGCGCTGTGAACAGGAGGAACCTCGGTCTTTCTCTGCACACGCTGCCCTGCTTGGCAGGAAACAGCCTGGCAAACCCCGATGTGTTTTACTGAGAGGCTCAAAGAAAATGAGACACCGACACCCTTCAGAGTCACAGCGCTGATTTGCACTTACTAAAAGTGCACAGCTAAAAATGTTGTCATTTTTCATAAAGCTCTCTGTGACGCTCCTTCTCATAATGATCGGGGCTGAGAGAAGCCAAAGTGGAGGGGAAAAGGAGAAAGGAGGATGAGAAGTGGAGAGGAGGAATGGTCTCTCCTGTGGTGATCTGGCACATGATCAGAGGAGGAACGCTGCTGATTTATCCTCGCAGAGAGAAAACATCCTGCTGACACCCCTGTCACCAAAGCCTTTTCTTCCTCTCCCCCATTCTATCTATTCGTCCATCACTCTAGGAACACTTGTGGTGGCAAGACTTTATTTATTTACTATATATTATTTCAGTGTGTAAAGCACACACAAATCTTTACTGTCCAAAAATCTGCCTAAAATCTAACATGGATATTATTATACATACCATAAAGAAGCCTGCATGGCCACTAAGAAAATGTCAAGGAACCTAAATATTCAGATTTATAAACTGAACACATAACTATATACATACCGTAATATATAATTCAAATAATAAACAGGAAAAAAGGGAAATATGCCTAAATCAAAATTGGGAAGATTTGGCAGAAATAAGCATCAGAAACTTTTGACTGTTTTTTGTCTTTGTGGGTTCATATGCATGTGTGTGCATGCACACTGTATTAGTTGAAAGTGAGGCTACACTTGGATATCCAAGGTGAATGAGGTCAGTCAAAACCAACAGTCACACCCCACTTCTGTTAAGCCTCACATTCCCCCTCTAAGGCATGTCAAAAGCTTGTCTTAAAGCTTGTCCTGTCTGTGATGTTCTTTTCAATAGGCACAAAGTGTCTTTTGCTTTGGATTAAATGATCACCTCGGTTGCCTTTCAAACAGAAAACAAGCAGCCTTACCATCACTTCAAAGCCCAGTACATCTTCAGAGCATTCCTCACCAAATGTACTCTTATTTTCTGCTATCGCTGGTCACCATGTTTGTTCTTGAGTGTGTTGGGTTTTTCAGCTTCATGTAAGTGTGGTCAAGAGAAACCACAAATGCTGGGTGAGATAAAAGTGTTTTAACAACCAGACCACCAGGGTGTTTTGCCTTTTTATTATAATTCTTTATTTATTATTATAAAATAATAAATAAAATAAGGTTTTTAGGAGCAAAACATTTTGTAGGGGTCATTTAAAATTACTTATGATAATCTGCTTTAATGTACTGTATGTCACACACAGATACTCCCTGCACTGCTGGTGGAGTTTGATTTTGAGGAACTTGGTGTTGATGGTTTAGATCGACCGAACCATTTCTGGTGCCAGAGAGTGAGAGCTTCAGGGAAGAATGCACTGAAAAGCATGCACGGAGGCCAGCTTCAATCTATACCAACCGCAGCCACAAAAAAGGCTGGGGTTCTCACTTTTCTTAGCCTGGAAAGCCTTGCTGATGCCCCAAACTGTTGCAGTCTTTATCACTTTCTTCACCTCCACATATGGTATAAACCCAACTGCTGAAAGTCACACAGGTTCTGGCAAGCTGAACTATTGCTGAACTACGTTTAAGAGAATATGATAAAAAAATATTGTGAATAAACTGAAACTGAACTGAACTCACTTAGGAAAATTGGGTTTAATCAAAGAAATAAATCACAGCACTTCATCACAAAATAAGTATTGGAAACAGTGACATTCACAGATTGATGATACGTAACAGTAAAAATATCAGAGTACATTTTCTTCCTTTAACCCTGCCCAAAAAAGAAGCTGCTGCAGGTCTTTGCTGACCTTTAGAAGCTAACTTGTCTACTGTTAATATGGAGGCTCATATGGATGGATGATTGTTTCAACCTGTTTGTATTCTCCGGTGCGAGCCGGCACTCGACAAGTCAGCCCCTCGGTGTAAGTGACAATATGGCGATTGTCAGACATCACTTCCTAATATGTCGTTCTTTTTGTCTCAGCTCCACAGAAGCAGAGCCTCTCTGTGATCTACGAGAAGTCATTCCACAGTGATCACTATCACTGAGCTCTGATTTCAAGTGCTTTTTGTGTTTTATTTCCACCATTTCTTGTCAAATTGAGCATATTGTGGAAATAAATATTAATAGTTTTTTTCACCCATCCTTTCTCTTCTTTTAGAGATCATTACCCCCATTTGTGCCATGCTGGTGTTTCATCAGAGCTTGAAGTTTATTCTTTTTTCTTTGCCTCACCTGCACAGCAAACGGCTTTCGATCAGCATTCAGCTGAACACCAGAGTGCGTGTGTCTGACGTATGTGTGTGTGCATGTGTGTGTTTATATTCCCTTACCTATGATATCGAACCACCTCTGCTGATGCTTGTCTGTCATGATGATGCCCACCATGTGAGTGACAGGCTCCGTTTCCATGACGGCAAAGGTGAAGTGGGGCTCGTCAAATGTGATTGGTTTGGCAGAGGGCGGCGGGTGGGCGATCCACTCAATGTCGAGTCTCGCTGTTGATGAGCGTGACGGTCTGCCCTGGTCTGTAGCTTTAATCTGGAAATTGACACAGAAATTAAATAAAAATGTTATTGAGGGTTTTACTAAAAATAGAACTATTAGAAGACAATAATGGAGATTACACTCAGCAAGGCATGTTGACTAGGAGGTCAAATATCATTTAATTTGATGCCTGTGTGATGTCATCACAGACTAGAGTGAATCACAAAATGTCTAATATTAGATGGCTGCATAACCAGGCTTTTCTAAAGGTATTGTTTTTTTGTTTTATAGATATTCATTTAAAAAACACAAGTGTTTCAAAAGACGAAGATCAGTTTAAACTGTGTTTAAATTATCATACACGTCAAAAAAATCTTTCTGGTAACAGAAAAACAACAAGTAAACTGGGGAGAAAACACAACACAGTGTCTTTAGTGTTAAATAAAGTAAATAAAGACAGACTGTTGGCTCTGCAAATGGTATTTTTAAATATAATTTCAATCCAGTTTTGAAGTGTCAAATCTTCCTCAATGTTGATTAAAGTGGGGGTGGATTCTGCCAAAGTTTTCTTTTTTTCTGTGAAGGAGCTTAACACCAAGAGAAACAAAGTCTTAATGAGTCTTAAATTTTTTTTTGACATTTCTGAAAACCTGCAGAGCCTCCAGAGGTTGCACAATGCAGAGTGACGACATTGGTTTCATAGCAGGTGTTAATGTTCCTAAAGTTCCTTTCAGGGTATTACGCACGGGTAATTTAGCCTCTTTAGCAGAGCTGGTGGGCTCACTCAAGACTTTAAAGTCTACACACCTCCTACACACGCAAATGAAGCACAGCCCTGTAAAAAAAGTATTTACCTAAAGCCTTTTGAAATACAAACTCATCACTCACGCAGCAAAAGTGCATGATATTATATTAAGTGACAAACTTAAATGGAGTTCTGGACACCTACCGTGAGAATACTGTAGTTTCCAGGACAGAAGTCACCATGCGATGTCACCACACCTGTCACTGAGTCAATCTCAAAACGCTCGTCCTTGTTGTCCTGGAGCTTGTAGGTCACCACAGCGTTTGAGCCCTCATCATCATCGTGGGCGACCATCCTGCAGACTTCCAGTTTCCCTGTCTGGTGGCTCTGCTCAGGAAGCTTGACGTGGAAAAGTTTGTCTGTGAACTTTGGCTGGTTGTCGTTGGCATCCAGAACTCGGATCATGACGGTGGCGGTGGAGCGCAGAGACGGGGATCCATTATCCGAAACGATGACCTGACATTTAGGAGAAAGACGGTTAATATCATAACAGTATATTTTGTGTGTGTGCAATAAAATAAAAACACCTCTGATCTTTCACTGTTAATTCAACTTTATTTTGTGATGATAGAACTGTTATTAACTTAAATAATTTGGTAACATCGTGGGAATAAAAATGCAACCGTTTTCCCACTTGATATAAAGTTGCACGCCACTTTTCTTGTAGCTGCAGTGCATTGTGGTCTATCTCCTGTGGCTGTGAATTTAGAAACTGGCCCCTGTGCTCTCATAGATTTTTCCCTGTATGACTCCTTAAAATTAGAGCAAAAGGCTCCTTTACTCTTTGACTCTGAAACCAAATATCCCAACCAAATTTCCTTTAAATGCCTGTGTTGTAGTTTAGTAGTCTAGTAGTTTTAACTAATGTTGTTGATACAGAAGCAGTGTCAAACAGATATGAGTTAACAGCCTGTAGAACATATATTGTTATGGATTTATTGATACTGTGAACCTCAGATGCACTACACAACAGCAAGATATGTTTTTCCCTGTTTCAGCATCAATCCGAAGGGAAAGGGGGAAAAAAGAAAAAAAAGTTGTTTTTAAGAATCTCACCTCGATGGTGTGCTCTGGTTTATCCTCCCGATCCAAGGCTGAGAGAGCGCTGATAACACCTGAGCATGGACGCGCGCACACACACACACACACACACACACACACACACACACACATATCCAAGGAATCAATGCCGTTAGTGAGTCTCAGTCCCGGGAAGTGAGAGTGCTAATTACACATAAACAAACAAACACAGAGAGTTAGGAGTGTTACTGCTTCTGTTATTGTAGGTGTGTGTGTGTCTCACCCAGAGCAGTAACAGAGTTGATTGCACCAAAGCAAACACATGTTGGTTTATGGATGTTGTTTCTGCTGTTGTTGTTGTTGTTGTTGTTGTTGCTAGTATATCTGTGTGCGTTTGTGTATGTCTACCATGGGTATGTACAGTATGAGTGTGTATGTCAGTGTTTTCATGAGTCTGTTCAGAGGAGTTCTCCAGTTTTTCGTTGCCAAACACTAAAACGTTGGCAAATGATTTTATCCAGATTTTGAACTTTTCAGGATATTTTTACTAAAATTGTCATCACTGTTTGTTTCACCTTGCTAAACCATTTGGGGGGTAAGGGGGTGGGGTGTCATCATTTACAGTGTTGAAATACAAACAACATTACAAAAAACCACTTTTTGACCACACTGATAATCTGATGTATAGGCTGTGGTCATTTTATGCTAATTAGAGAACAACACTGGCATTGTAAAGTGTGCTTTGCTTTGTCAACCTGTGGGGCTTTTAATTGTGAGTGGGAGAAGACGAGACAAGTCTGAGGATAAATTATTTTGAATACGTTAAATAACAGTTAAAATCCAAGTATAATCAAGACTTTTTTTTAAAGCCCCCACTTCAATGTATGTTGTTCCATTTACCTCTGTCATATCTCTTTTCTTTCTGCAGCTGTGAGTCAATTTCCCAGCTGGGCATTTGACCCAATCTCATCAAATCTAAACAAATTAAGTGAAATGGCAGCTATTAACTCTAATAGGGTTCAGGTTGGAGGAGAGTGCTTTGGTGTGAAACGGGATTAAAAAAACAACACACACGTCTCTCTTATCCACAAAGACCGTGGGAAACCCTGTTGCTGTGAAATGAGTATGGATTTTGCTCCAAACCAGACTTTAATGAGAAGCTTTTGAAAGGATGAACAGCATCACAACAGGGTTACCACAGTGACCTTATAGCAGACAACTGTTCATAAAGAGACAAAAAAAAGAACATTTTAAAAGCTGGTTAACATTTGAATGAAATGAAAGGGTTATGGGATGTTTTAAAATGTTGGATGGATGTTTCTGCCTGTCCTCAATAGAGTTTTCCAATTAAAACAGGGTCAGCAGCGTTTTCAAAAGTCTCTGTTTGGGGGGTTTGAAAATGGGTAGTGTTTTAAATGACAAACTATGAGTGTGGAGGTAGTCTGAGGGCCTTAAGCTGCTTCATCAGAAGTGCTTGTCAGATGGTCAAATATCTTTGCATAGCACCTCACCCTACACCTTTCTGACATCAGAATCGGGGGTCTGTTTCTGTTCATTTCTGTAACTTTCCAAAACCCATAATTCGATATTGTCTTCTGTTCAAGCATAAGCCCGATCCAGGCTGAAGGGCTGCAGGGTTTCTAGAAGTTGTGACAGTGTAAGTAGAGTGTATTAAGAAATGCCACTAGATAGATTTATTGTTAGAAGTCTGGGAAGAAGGGGAAATAAATCAGTCTCAGAAACAGTAACAAGAACATAAAAAAAGTCAGCAACATGCTCCTTGAGTTTCAAAGTATCCATGTTTAGCTATAACAGAGTCATGTGTCACTGTTTCAGCAGGTTCTGTTAGGCTGAAGGCCAGGTGTGCACAAGTATGAAAATGAGCAGAACTCCAACAATGAAAAAGTATTTTCTCCACTGTTCATTCTCACAGCTTAAATACACAGATCACCTCTGTGTCTGCAGTGAAGGAGGTGTTGAAGAGACAAAGAGACAAAGGGAGAATGTTGAAAGTCTGTATACATTTCTAAGCCACAGCCGAAACAGATATGAGCCGATAGCCTCAACTGCACTTTTTCAGCACATTAGGCAATGCACCTTCCTGTAACTACATTTTACACATTGGCTACATTTGGATATTTTTCCTTATATTATATTTTCAAAAACTACATTGTAAATTTGTAATTGCTTCCTTCAAAATAACAACCAACTTCTGCGTCAGAAGCTGGCAGCTCTAACAAATTATGTACAACACATAGATGAGACTGACATAGTTGATTCAAAACTTTTACTTAATCAAGTCCCTCTTCCACCACCACAACTCTGAATTAATTAGTAGTTTTAATATCATGTTCTCATCATTCTACGCCTTTTGTTCCCATGCTCACCTGCATGTGTGGGCAGGAAACCTAGAGATTCAAGGCCTGATAGGTACTCTAAAATGAACATAAATACGGACAGTGGACGTGCATGTGGTCTTATTTATGATGCATAGGGTATTCTCATGGCTGGCATGTTCACACATGCAGATGGCATAAACCTTGTGAACACGGGCAGATGACAAAATGTACATAACATGAACCCTGGTGGCTATGCGGGAGCGGAAAGCATGATTACAGCTCCACATAGCTTGAACTTGTTTGTAGTCCGAGCAGTAATATCAGTATCAGTGGTAAAACCAGAAAAACATAACACAAAAACTTTAACTGTTCTACTCCTGCAACGATCAGCAGAACTGAATATTTGATAAATAATAAAACACTAATGGAAGAAATCACTACAATGGCTGCATACATAATATCTATGTTGTCCCCTGGAGTCACTTAAGATTTGTGTAATTTAGGTAGAAAATCCCAGTGTTCATATGTTAGGACCTGAAGAAAAAGGCAGAGATGAGGGGGGTGTGAGCTGTTGACAGAGCTGGGTGACCTAAGTGAAGACCCTGTCGAGGGTCGTTCAGGCCTTTTACAACAGTGCAAACAAGCCCTGCTGGGAGGACATCATTAGGACAGGTGGGACACATTAGAAAGTGTGTTTTTGTCATTAGTGCAGACAGGGTAAAGCCATGCCTCTCCCTTGTTGCATGTTTTCACTCTGCTGTGCTCGACTGCTGTCAAATCCATGAGAAGATAAACAGTGTTGTCTGGCATGTCAAGGCTCGGTTTGTTTGTTTCCTCGTCTTTCTCTCCAGATGCACTGCCAGTCGACTATTCCACAGTAGCTACTTCTCTTCGTTTTCAAGGGAGACATATTTAATAATGCTGCATTTCTCAGCAACAATATCAAAGGGAGGGATCTCACCAAAACAAGTAAGAGAGTCAGTCAAATATATCGAGATTGCAAAGCAGGAGTTCAGATTCACTTGGGTTGTTTTAAAAGGAGAATTTATCTCTTTAACTAAAAATACAAAATTACCTTAATGACGACGCAAATTAAGTCGTATGTGTAAACAAGCCCAGACAAATTCATCACTAATTGCAAGAGCAAATTCACCAAGTTGGCACGCCTAAAGCTTAAAGCCTCATTACCGGATCACTATCTGATCAGAGATTCTGAGATGTAAAAATCTCTCCCTCGCTTGTCTGACTTACTAGCAATGATATCTGATCATCAACCATTCTGACTGGTGACCCTCTCTGTGTCCAGATCCAAAATGTGAAACCTAAAGGCTGTGCAAATGTTCAACAATCCAGTAAAAAGATGCAAACAGACTGGAACAATCAAGATTTGCTCAATGTGGCACATATGAAGGCAAATACATAGGAGTCCAAGCTAAAAATATTTCAAACAAACATTTTCAGTTATCATATAATAGATATAGATCTTAAAAAACGAGTCAGAAATATATAATTAATTGCTTACAAAAAGGCTCTGTAATTTTCTAAAACAGCTGGCCACTGTATTTTTTGCGAATGGTATTCAAACAGGTGGAAATGGTGCATTTGTTAAGGGACTATTTTCAGTGGCGGAATAATCCACATGAAGGAACATGTCACTCAGTGCAACAGTGTGGCTCATTGATGTATTTTTAACTGTTTTTGAAGAAGAGTGGAGCTCAGGCATGGAGGGCAAAGATATTTCAGCCTTTAGATACACACAATACTTGGTTTGAGTATTTTCAATGGATTTGTTGGCAATAATAACTACATATATTATTGAATATTACCAGATTCATCCTTTAACGATAACCAGTTCTCAGTTTGTGGCTTGTGAACATCAAGTGCAAACAAACAGAAGATAAAGCAAGACAACAAAATGCTTCACAACGTGTTAGTTTAAGGATCTTAAAAGGTTCTGCACTAATTTGAGGAATTTGCTGTTGCAAAATGTTAATGAATTGGGCACATTGCTGACTTGCCTGGCCTTGTCAAAAAATTTCTTTTTTTGTGAAACACATAATGAAACTTAAAGTGAACTTAGATAACAGAGAGAGACACTGATTCTCTGTCATTTTTGGTAATTTGGCACACCCTTGTTTCCTGCACAAACCTGTTGTAGAGGTCAGACAACAACTTGTTCAAAGCAGTAACAGCTCAACAAAAACAGATTGGACTGGATTTCATTTGAGTTTTTCTGTCACTCAGCACACATCCTTCCCTGGTGAAACTTTATCAACAAATTCTTTGAGGCTGAATCAGATGGACAATGGTGCAGTATAAAGTATGTACACGCTTTAGGAGAATAAAAGCTTAGTCAGAGACTTGTGTACAGCCATGAGTCATTTGCATCCTGTTGAGGCATGAGAAGTTTCTACACCAGTCACCCATACATGAAGTAATAGTGGGTTCATTTGTGAAAATAAGATAAGGAGGATCATGTTCTAAAGATCAGGTATCAGCAGTACATTAATGTCATTCACGGTAATACAATCTCCTTATTTATTATCAGTCAATGCTGATCTGATGATTTTTCAAGACAATTACTATAGTTAGAGCATTGCTGCCTTCAAGTAAAAAGTTTATCTGTGTAAATGTTAACAAATCCTCTTAATGATTTTTGGACCTTGCGTGCAATTTCCCCTTTGATTAAAAGAAGATAGCTTAAAGTATGTGGACACTTAACATTACACTGAAATGATTGTTGAACATCAAATTCCAAAATTGTGGGCAATAATGTGCCGATAAAACAGCCTCTGCTCTTCTGGTTTCAGACTTTCCACCAGATGTTAGAACCTGGCTGCAGAAATTTGAGTTGGGCGATAAGGTCTTGTTCGTTCTAGTCCATCACAAAGGTATTTGATGGGGTTCAGATCAGGAATCTGTGCAGGCCAGTCAAGTTCTTCCACACCAAACTGGGAAAACCATTTCTTTATGGACCTGGCTTTGTGCACTGGGGGTACACTGGCAGTTGGCTCAAAGTTGGAAAAACACACACAAAGATTTCCCTTTGTATATAGTATATAGAAAGTATATAGAAAGTGTACAGGGTTGTCCATACACTTTTGGTCATATAATATCTGGGTTATTTTAAATTTATGTTTATTTTTTACCTATATTTATAACCCTATTCCTATTATTATTTTATGTGGACCCATGGAAGAAGCTAAAGGAGAATCCAATGTGAGAATAAAGAATAAAGATCAACAGATTTTCTACATGAATTTAGGCCATCTTCACTGAAAACACCTCAGTCTACAGCTGAGAAAAGACAGAAAATGTAAATGTGTCATATAACGTGTAATAAGTACACACAGACACAATAACACTTTTCATACCAAACACATTTCATTCTGTGCTTGTATGCATGAATTAATTAATATCAAATACACCTGCTTTTGCACAACAAAGCTTCTTTTAATGTGACACCTCCTTACCTGCCTGCTTTTGTGTAACGTCTCTCAATTAACACAACTTGCCCTCTCTCTCTATAATCCTTTGGTATACTGGCCTTAGGGTGTGGACAAACACCAGAACTACCAGGAGATTAAATTAAGAGGCCAGGACTTGTAGCAACTTGTAGTGTAAGAGCCAATGCTGCGCTAATTTGCCTGAACATCAAAGTTTGCACCTGGTAATTCAGTTGCAAAAGTCAAACATGAACACTCACATGCCCGAGTGGGGTTTCAGGCCTTTTCCCCCTTGCTATTTTAGTTTTTCTCCTCAAATGCACAACCTTTCAAACCATGGCTGAGTGAGTTTGTGAGTGGCCTCTGAAGCAGTTTCTCATCATGAACTTTGATTTTCAACTCTGTCCTCTATGCGACACGCCCAGGTTCTTGCATGGCTTGCTCTGTTCAGACTTGCAATCGTGCATTAGGAGATCTCATCCATGTTTTAACCCCTCCACCACCACCCACTTTGGGAAATAACTCACTGTTAGGTTTAACAGCTGCAGTTATATCGCTGACTCAAAATGTAAGTCTGCCATGGGGAAATGGCGACATACACAGATATGTCGAAACAATTTGTGAAAGAGAAAGCACAGAGGTCCTCCAGATGTCTTATATTCACAAGGGGAATTTGAATCAAAATGTAAATCAATCACAAGGCAGCGAGTAGCTTATAATTCTGTCCAAACTGCTTGTGAAATTGAGGGATAACACTGTGCAGGCTGATCCAATTACATCCTATATCCCAGAGTTTCTGTATATCTGCCTGCCCGTATGTTAGCTCGCCAAGAGCTTCAATTACATGTTTCAGGGTGATGCTGAACATTCAAATGTCTATACTTACTGTGAAAATACTGGAAGGAGGATAAACGTGATCTCAATCTCAACGTGACCTAACTTATCAATTATTATATATTATATAAGAATATACCTTACAACCTAACCCTATTATATTATTGTTATTGTTATATTTCTCTCCAGAAATAGAAAAGTTACCTGATGTTCATTATGCAAAGTGTAAATAATTTTTGGGGGGCATCTTTATTAATTATCTTATATGATGTTAGTTTGGCTAGGTGGTGAGGGTTAGATAAGGAAGGAAATCAGTCAAAAACAGAAAATGGGGAGAAATGTTTTCTGTTGGATGGTCAGAAAATAAAGATTTTTCTTTTACATAACAATATATGGTTATTAGGTCATTTTAAGCTGTTGCTTGCCTACATGTTTGAAAGTTTACATTTATGTTCAGTTTACACTCAATTGGAGGCAATTGAATGTAAAATGATGATAGGCGCAAATTGTGTTGATTTTTTCATTTGATGTAATGATGAGATATTGTCGTAAGAAAAATAGCTAATTGTTTTTGAATGATGATAATGGTTGTATAATAAGGCTGGTACGGACTCAGGTAGTTGCATAAATATCTGAAGAAAATCCACTCTGGGGAAAATACAGCAAAAACAGGCACAGTGGGGTAGATATTCAATGCATGCATTGTTTGCATCTTAAACTCTAATTTTAAAGGTCTGAATTCTTTAATGTGCACCTCTTTCTTAAGCTGCCATAGGATGCGGAAACATTTTATAGTAAGCTACTTTAGCTATGAAGAGCACCTAATGCACAGTGGTGCGCATTGCCTAAATGTTTGTGCTATTTTGATCATAACAGAAAGTTTGTTCACTTTTAAAGTGAGTGAGGCTCTATAATCCACGAGACAGGCTGGGGTTAGACAGCACGTTGATATATTTTTTAACAACTCCTTACAATGAAAGCCTCGTACTGTAACAGCTACATGTCAAATCATGTTGATTCCATTTTTTTTTTACATCATGTTCTCATTTGTTTTGAAAAGGTGACCTCCAACACCACTGGAAACCAGTAAAATTGTTACTGACAATTGTTTTGCATGTTCCATGGAAATAGATACTATTACTATTTTATTACTATTTTTATATTTCTGCTCATTAACTTTTAATTACCTGTTTCGGGGTCCACATCGAAGTACGTGCGATGAGATTCCAACATCTGGAAAGAAAGCTTCCCTTCAGAGCAAGTGTCCACATCTGTGGCTGACACCTGGACAACGAACTTGACCATGACCATATTCTCCTGGACGGATGCGAAATACACAAGCTGAGAAAGTTCTGGAGCGTTATCATTAATGTCCAGGACCTCCAGAAAGACATGAATCCATGATATCAGAGGCTCAGCTCCCAGATCAGTGGCGTAGACAGACAGCCAGTAGTGAGGCTTCATCTCACGGTCCAACGTCTCTGTTGTACTAATCACACCTGAAGTACATGAAATGATGGGGAATTAGGATTTACTGTTAACTGTTTTCACTTGTGAACAGCACACCTGTATTTACACTTTCAAATCAGTTGCTGTGCCTCAGGAATTAATCTCTTATGCTTAATAACTGTAACCACCCTGGAGGCAATACCAATCACTCTGACTTTCTGGTGTCCAAAGGTTTAGCAACATGGGTGACATATTTGGGTTGCCAAAACATACTCATATTCGTCTAGTATAATATAATCTGGACAGGGTAGGTATGGTATGTCAGGGATCTAAAAAACTAAGATGTGCTTTTCCGCACGTAGATGCCTTCAGAAGCTATTTTAATTTGGAAACCCAGAGGAAGAGCAAAAAAAACTGCAACATAGAAAAAAGAGACATATTTCACGGTGCCATTATTACAGCGAACTCGCTTTGCCTTCATTTTATCTGAACCGTAAGTGCACTATGATATGTTGAAGTGCAGTGTATTCATGTTGAGGTGCAGGATATGCTGATGGAAAAATACACAGACCGCCTTAACCACCCCAGAGGAAATATCATGTTCATGTTCATGTTCATGCGTCCCATCTAATCGTAAGGTAAGGCAAACACATAACTAGGCTACAGTTACACAGCATTTAAATCCTGGTATAAATGCACATCTAACTGGATCTGACCTCTCAGTATTTTAGTGACTTCTCATCCATGTTTGAAAGCTCCAGAACAGCTACTAATCAGTAGTGGGCCGTTAGGGCCAGCAAGGCCTTCTCTGCTGGCCTAACATAAATCATGATCATAATTTGATAATTTAATTTTGAATTTACTTTCCCTAAATATATAAAAATATTCTTCATATTCTTTTCATGTTTGTGTTGTTTTTAGGTTAGAGTTTTTATCCAATCAGAATTCAGCTAGCTTGTGTTGC
>JAVQJD010098676.1:0-32394 GCA_036023655.1 Nannoperca australis | reverse complement strand
AATCTCTGATCTCTTTGAAGAACATAAACCCAGTAGGGCTCTTAGATCTTTAGGATGCAGTCAGCTGGTTGTACCTCGAGTCAGAACCAAACAGGGTGAAGCTGCTTTTAGCTATTATGCTGCACGCAGATGGAACCAACTTCCTCTAGATCTCAAATACGCCCCGACTTTAGCCACTTTACAATCTGAATTAAAAACTCAGATGTTCTCCTGTGCCTTTGCTTGACTGGTTTCTCCTTTACACTTTTATTTTCTTTGTTTCACTGGCAACTCACATCTTATTACTGCACTGCAACTGTATTTTATTTCATTGTATCTCATTTTAGAATTAGATATCTAGAATCTTAATAGATTTTATTTGTATTGTTTTGAATGCCATTGTAATGTTTTTCCTTGCCTATATAAAGAACTTTGAATGCCTCTTTGTTTGAAATGTGATATATAAATAAAGCTGCCTTGCCTTGGACTTTGAAAATAGTGAGTTTGAAAAATGACGTAGAAAGAGTAAAGTTTGCTTCTTTTTGTTGAAACTTTCTACCCATTGACGGTTTGTCTTTATGGTCATTCATATTTCCCTTTTAATGTTCTGTATCCAATGGGAGTCAAAATTGTGTTTTGTGAAAAGTACATAAAAAGATGAGAAGCAACAATGTTTTTACTTGATCTCTAAGTCACATGACTGATCAGGGTCATGGACTGTATATAAGGAAACTGGATGAAGGCCAGGTGGTGAACACAGCATGGTGTACAGTGGCTCACACTGGTCTGCACCTTGCTGTGTGTGTGCGTTCTCTAAGTTAGAAATCACAATGTTATGAGTACCAATAGAAAAGACGGCCAAAACTACAAGTTTTACAAGACCTAAGTTGTCAAAAACCCAAACTTGCTAATAGCCAGCACATGTTAGCATGTCTGTTAATTGTTTTTGCACATTCTCAGCTGCATTGATATTGAGTTTCATCACTTTGGCTGAGTGATAATGAGGCTGCCACCCTGTAGCGGCTTCCTTGTGGTCAATGCGTTGCTGTTTCTTTGCTATTGCACATCTCAAAGCGGGAGGAAGTTACTGTATCTGGGCGAGCTTTATAGGCCAAAGTGAAGCAGGAGCCCAAGCCTGGCAGGAGCTGGACGTAGCAGCGGACTGCAGGTGGCCCCGGCTAGGACGGTGCACAGGTTCAGGATATGTGTCTAGGTGGGTGGGGGTGGACCAGGGTTGTGTGCGCCAAGACAAGCAGGTGTGTCGGGGCGGTCCGTCTTGGCCCTGTCAGCGATACACCATCATTAGGCGGTGTGGGCGCAGCAGGGTGCACCATTATGTCTCCCTGGGCCCTGTGTAATTACGCTCTGACATAATTAACCCAGCAAGCCCATTAGCCAAGCATTGGCTGGCTGAAGAGAGAAAAAAAACGCTATAATTATTTGTTGTGCGCATGTTAATGAGGCCAGCTGTGTTCCCATCATACAACACGAACAAATTAATTTACAAGGCTGTGCTCCAAGGTTTTTTCTTTTCATTCAAAACAGTCTTGTTTTTTTTCCCTCTGAGTGGACTTCAAGGTCCATAAACACGCTCTGCCGCTGCTGCAACAAACAGTAACACTGCTGTAATATTGTTGTCAAGAACCAAAACTAGGTTGAAAGAACACTTAGTCGTTACTTTCACCTTCACATATAATGTAAAGTGATATAAGGTATGTAGGATCAATTGCTGCTTCTTTTCTTCTACCTGTCAAGGATTAGTTTTGATTAAAATAAAAACACAAACTGCTTGCAACAAATTCATAAACACGACTTTTGTGTTTGTGGTGCATTTTAAACCAACGAGCATTTGATATTCAGATAGGAAACCTTGATGTGGCAGAACTAGTGAGAAAATACTAAAATAAAAAGATAGGTTGAATGAAAAAAAAAACGATTGTGGGAAGCGGCGGCTTTTGTGTGTGAACAAAACAAAGCTGAGAGAGAAACTTCTTAACCTGTTCTTTTTCATTGCTGTTCCATGTCTTTGTTTGACAGACTGAAGGACGAAGAAGGAATGACATCAATACCAACACATTTTAAAGCTTGGAACAAAGAGTGGAGCCAGAGCTAGGTAACATTTAAAATTAACATGAGATGCTGCAGTGAAAAGAAGTGCAGATGACATCCAAACCAAACTTCACTTGAAATTATTTAAAAAATAAAACTACCTACCTCACATTCTTATTTATGAGACATGGAAGACAATTCACAATGAATTAACCTAATCAAATACACCAGTCTATTGTCTTTACATTTTTGAATCCCATGATTACAGCTTATCTGCTCTCAGGCACACACACAGACAGACATTCCAACATACACAAATCACACACACACTTGCTTTCTTTTAAGAGCCCACTCTCTCCTGGTCCCTCTGGGGTCTCCTACTCCACAGGGATCAGTTGGAAAGGCCCAGCTCTTTTATGAACATAATGCATTATTAAGCACCTCAAACATCTCCTGGGCCTTTGTTTATTACTGCTCTTATTAATCACTTGTGCATAATCTCGTCCCGCCCAGAGAGCTTTCATTTTCCATCAGCTTTTATACGTCGTTATTTTCTGACAGACCGCCAGAAACGCGCACCGCACTCCTTCTTCGCTCTCATCCTGACTGTAGGTACTCAGCTGCAAAATTACAACAAAGCCAGCTTGCTGTGCCTTGCAGGCCTCTCTCGCTGGTGCTTCCTTATGTATGTGAGGGGGTTGAAGAGGGGGCAACTATTCTTCATGCATTTGAATGGCTCTGAATTACTAAGGTCAGTGTGTTCTGTTCTGACAATCCAATAGCCGAGGGAAACATCTTATGTGAATGTGTACGGCACTTACAACCACCTCATAACACATAAAGACATGCAGCTTCATGTGACAATAAGCTGCTTGTGCTTGTGCTCTGATCACAGTACCGGTGGTCACCACTAGCAAGCACTATTGCCATAACATTTACAACTAACACGCACACACACACACATCTCAGACATGCCGTAGGCCCGGCGCGCACGCATGCACGGGCACACACACACACACACACACACACACACACACACACACACACACACACACACATTTAGAGGGGTGTATTCAGATCAGAATCTTCAGAAACTCTCAGTGAGCTCCCCGCTCAGATAAAAGGAGCTGTGTTCTAAGGAGAGAGGGAGCGGGGTGGATCCTGAGGGATGAGTGTGTGTACTGAGAGAAGGCAAGGAAGAGCAAACACCTGGAGCGTTAGTCTCAGGGCTACGCCCCTGGCGACAGGGCCTCGCTGCTCTCACAGAGGTGGCAACAAACGCCGACGTTCAAACGCCACTTGCACACACACAAACACACACTCACTCACACACGCAAGGAGAGAAGAGTAGAATGAGACGGCAAGTAGGAGAGGAAGGAAAAAAAGAGAGGCGCATCTCTGGGAAACCGATGAATTTGGGCAGAAGCTGCCACTGTTTTTCAGCATTCAGTGATCAGGACGTGTTTATCTGCACTGATCAAAACCATGCGGAGGTGATATAAACATTGTTAGAGAAACACTGTTAACAGGCCTCTTTCAAGCCCCAGACTGGGTAGGAGTTACAGTGCACAGCATGGGGAGATGTCACAGGCAAATCAAAATATAAAACGCTAATGAAACACTCCAGTGGATTGACATCTCGGCTTAGGGGCCTCATAAAAGGCAAGAGGAGAGACAGAAAAAAATCACTTCAATCACTTGCATGAAGAAGTTATTTCTGTTCTGAGTTTACTGTTGCATTCCTGTTGCCATTGAACAGGAGCATTATCTTGCATTAACAAAGCGTAACATTATCATGCTGCAATCTCACAAATGTAACAGATATGTTATTTGTATTCAATAGTGGACACGGCAAAGTGGATAACTGATATGTGACTAGATGTTAATGATAGCCAGATACAACAGGTCACATATTGAGCTGCTGCCGCGTGTGCCCCTCCTCCTCCTTTTCTTGTTCACCTCTTGCATTCATTAACTCTGTCGTTGGTCTGTTCTGATTGGACCGAAAGCCTTAAGTGTCGCCACACAAATGAACACGCACACACACTGGGAGAGAGAGGCACTTTCAAATGAAATAATAGGAGGGGAAAACGTCCTGCAATGAATAGTAATAACTGCATTAAGATTAACGAGCACGGCGTGTAAAGAATAATTGCATCTGTCAAAAGATTAAAAATACATGAGCTGTAGCATTTGTTGGGGGAATGGTGGGGAAGTTCACTGTTGTGTTTGAGGGGCAGAGAGAAATGAAGTGGGGCCACAGCCAAATGACTGTCCTCCAGTGTACCTAGAGTCATCCATTCTAGCGAGGGGTGGGCAGGAGAGGGGGGGAGTTGTGACCTTGGACACCAGCAGAAAGATGTACAGTGACAAACAGGCACAGGATACTGTAGGCCCTCCTCACAGATGGCAGATACTGCAAGGGCCCGACACAGAAATACTATCAATGATCTGGCTTCTGCGTGGCTGCAGCCAGAGAAGTGGGTGGATATCTGGCAATGAAGGCACCTAATGTCGGGATCAGTCAGCACTATATCTTTGCCTTTTGAGATGGTCACTCTGTCAGATTCGGGCAATCGTTGAATCATAAGTTGTTGGCTGAAAGACATGGCAGACTACAAGTTGGACCCTGACCAATCATAGCTCGCGATCCTTCACAACTTGGGAAGGTGGTGCCAGGGACCAACTTCCTCTTCACTTCATTCATTCAATCATCGTTCCGCTTTCGCTTGCTGCTTTGGGTTGAAATCACAGTGTGTGAAAACACGGCAAGAGAAGGCAAATAAAAAAAACAAACAGAAGGAACTATGAAATCCTAAACATATTACTCTTTAACAAGTCTGTGGGTATCCATTCCATAATGTTGTCAGACACTGAGCCCGTCAGAGGCAAAAACACTTTTAGTGGACGGACTTTGATGGGCGCAGTTGCCCCAAAGGATTACTTTTGGTACCTATTACTCATTTACAACCCAAAATATGTAAAAATAGGGCTTAGGTTAAAGTAAACCCTTTAACCTGTTAACCACTGGGTCCAGAGCACACTGAGAACTAAACATAGCAGCTTCAGTATGTGTCATAAGACCCAGAGACGAACGGATACTCCTACTGTGTAAAAATACTAGTTTTCCTGTTTGTCAGCTACTTTGTGGTTATTTGATTAAACATTTAATTATTTCGTAATATGCACCACATGAGCACAACATAAACACAAACTATTTAAGTCGTAACATTTGATTTTGACATAAGGGCCACAAGATTAACAGTGCAAATTTGAAGTTAATCAAATTAGTAAAATATAATTTACATGCAGTTAACCTGAAACTTTTAGCATCCCCGAGGGTAAGGGGTAATCCTGGGACTGTAACCCACTTTGCCCGACTGGTAAACCATCCTTGACATACTTGTCTGGGGTGTGTTAGCTTGCTGGCCTTAGCTGGCTAGTTTATGTTAGAAAATGGTAATCCGATATTCAGGAATCAGCTGTTTCTTTCAGCGTTTTGACAGTTTGTAGCACCAACTCCAGGAACTGGAGAATATATCAGAAAATACCTCTAAATAAGAAGCTGGCAGCTTGTTCATTTTCTATTCCCAGACAGAAGAGGGTGTGGCAAGTTGGAAGTTGGAAGGCAGCTTTTACATAGCTAGGCTGAGTAACGAAAAGTAATATTGACTAATGTGACTACTTCTGCTGTTAAGTAATTAAGTAATTTTATTTCCGTAGTAAATCACTAGCAATTGATTACATTTTTCTGGCTATTTGCCCAACACTTCTGTTTAGTACTCTCTGACCTTTGCTGAGAAAGATAACAAATGGCTTCACTTTGTATGAATCCCAGTGATACAGTGAAACAGACTCCCTTTGTGAAGGTAAGGTCAAATGGAGGTAGGAGGCTGGCTGTGTTACGTCACCTGATGTAACGTGAGACAGGAAGGTTTACTACTGTAAACTCAATATAATGAATAATTACACTGTATATAAAGAGACAAAGAGGAAAACAATATTAGGTACCTTGAAAACTAAGAAACCTACTGTAGTTTCTTTTTTACACATAAGAGTTGATGTTGGGTGACAGTGGCCTTTCTTTTGATTGTAAAGTCTTTGTTCTTGAACATAACTCTTAGTTGACTCTTTTCTCTACTTGAGAGAGGTGAGTGACAAAATATATCCCACAAGACGCTGCTAGGCTTGAATTAAGGCCTTGATATAAAAGGTATAGGTCAGAAAATCTAACTGAATAAATCTTCAAAGAATGGTATTTCTTATCAAGGAAATAACTCCATTCAAAGTGTGTGTGAGAAGGTGTGTGTGTGTGTGTGTGGTGCAATATCAAGCAGGGGACTTCAAGGAAAAATGGAGACCTTTAAAAGTCAGTTGCTGCCGTCGCCATTTCTCTGACGCAGACTTTTATCTTGTATTCATTGAATCTGTAAACAGCATTCTCTACTCCTGCCACAAGTGTTTCTCTGATCTAGACTGAGATTGGGCTGCGTTTTGCAGAAGTCTCCTGCAACAAAAAGCAATACAGTACATGTGCCCTGGCATTGAAATAACAACAGAATAAACACACAATATGTCTTTCCTCCGCTCTAACTTACTGTCTTTGCCCCTCTCTCCCTTTTCCCCCCATTGGCCTCATCAGGCCTGCGTTCCACACGAAACCAGACTTCAGTTGGGATTTTAATTGGCCCTCCACAATCAACAGCAGAGCTCCTCAAGGATGTGTTCGCTCCTCAGCCAGGCTACACTCAAGGACCAGTGCTGGGTTTTGAAGTGGCCTCACGCAGAGTTTTGGAAACCACTCTGAGAGCACAGACTTTGAAAAATAGATAAGAGCCACAGGGTATAGGGTTTTATGTATCTTATATCCATGTGCTGTTTTACCATATCTATCTATGGCAAGAAAATTACTTTTTGTGTGTTGCTTCATATATACATGATATGTCTATAGGGTTTGTCCAGTGATAGTGGTAGAGGTTTGATGGGGAAGTGATCTCCGTGGAGTGGTCTTTGAGGGGGGAAAGATTATTCTAGAAGTATGTGTGTGAGTGTGGTGTTGTTGATTGTGAAGATGCACATCTCTGGTCTTAGTGGGAGACTCACCTGGGGCCTCGATAAGCTGTTTGTAGATTCCCAGGAAGGCAGACTCGGCCTCCTTACTGCGCTTGTTCAGAGCAACCACCTGCAGGGGAGAAGACGTAATTACAGTCAATATAGACTGATATGATCCAGGCATATGTCTAACTCACAGTACACAGCATACATTTCAGGCATTAAGCGGTGCTTTTACACATAGCAGAAAACCTTTAAAATCTAAAATATCTAACATTGAATCAATAGAAATGAGAGCAAAGGTCAACCTCACAGTATCCTTTCAATAAATGAAAAACATTCCTGCATGTACAGAATTTTCAGTATATAATACAACGAAATGCACATGCAGTTCATTGCTTGTGCATAGATTAACCAATTAAATGGCTGAGTTTCTACATAAGCACTGACATCTACAGAAACAAGGCGTAAACTATAGCGATATCCTCCCTGTTTAACCGGCAAGCTGTTGCATGTTGCGAGGTGACATTTGGCCTGTTAAATGTAGGTGCCGGCGTACGTGAGTGGCCTCCATCACCAGCAGCACTCGGCACCTGCTATCCTCGGCTCGGCGGGTGATGCAAACCAATTAACGATTCATTAGGAGGGACAAAGAAAGAGAATTAGCCACCACCTGGCCCCATGGAGAGGGCACCTGCACTAGTGGGTATGTGGGTTACCCTTCTCCCAGCTCCCACTAAGACCTCGGGCCAGTTTGTAAGTCACGCGCTGTAGCTGCCTCTTGACGTCCTCTGCTCTGCAAAAGTAAATCAGATCAGGCTTGTTCAAATGACCGACCACTCCAAGAGCAGACGGAATCCAAATTATTGTCATCTATTGTCTATGTCATTTCTGTCACTGCTGATTACAGCCTCTGTCGGATTGGCTCAATGGACTCCACAATGGAGGGTCAAGTGTATGGTTAAGCCAGGCTGCTCCTCATCGCTATGACTACACTTGAAAAAACGCTCATTTTGCAAAAGGCTGAAAACACTTATGAGAATGGTGGTGGTTGTGGCGGCGGTGGTGGTGGTGTGCAGGGGCTGTTTAGTGGGGTTATTAATAAGGTGTGTGGAAAACAGCGAGGAACGGAGAGCCTTTGATTTACTGGAAATGGCTGGCGTCATCCCTGGGGAGGCATAACGACAGCATCATGTTTAAAGAAATATCATAAAGATCACGTAAATCCCCCCATCACTCCCACTTGGAGCAGCTCAGAGGAGTTCATGGAAAATGGAAAAGGCTGGAGCCCAATCAATACAGATGCAATAGTCTGCAGCTCTCAGCCAGCCCCCTGCTACACTATGCTGTTGTTTCACACACTAAACCCCAATTTACCCCCATACCCCCCCACCAACCTCCATCTGACCCCCACCCACCCACCTTTCCCGCTCCTCTTCTTCCAGGACATGACGTTAACGTTGGCATGTTTGTTCACAAGCAGTGATAATGTGTGAAGCACGCTGGCCCCATAAACACTGTTTTCAGTCTTTTATGTGGATTATGAGTACATCAGCAACTAGTGTTGGTTCAGCTAAGGTTTGCTTTATACCGGCTGATGAGAGACTGTTTTTATGTTTACTTCGTTGTCACTATGAACAGGAGCAATTTCGTGACCCGAGTGTCACCACTAGCCAATAACAAACCACTCTCCATGTTACAATGAGCAAAGCTCCAACAGCATTTTGTGACATTTAGAAAAACTATTATCAACCTGAGTTTACGCCTGAACTACATGGCCACTACAGCAGGGCGGCTGAAACCACCGCTAGTCGTCAACTTCTCAAGGCCTGCTGTCAGCTGGCCTGGCTTCCTCTGAAGCATACATCAGATGAGGCTCTCAACTGCATTTATAAAATGCCTGATCCCATGAAGGCAACAGCTAGGGCTCCTTCTTTCAGAGACATGCGGGGGTCTCCTGGCCCTCCATCATCCTTTAACGAGAGAACACGGAGATTACCTCCACAATCACACCATTAACCTGCCTACAGAGGCAAGCAGAGACATCAATCACACGCCTGCCTCATGCCTTCTCACGTTAGCGCCCGCTATGCGTATAGATACCCCCCACACAACCCACCCATGCTCTGATCAAAGCACTCTGAGGTGTCGTGCATAATATGGGCTGATCAGGGAGTCATCTTCATCTCCATGCTAATCCACCTCCAGCCAAGCACATTGTATTTCAGAGCCAGAAGTCTCATTCTAACAGATACAAGCAGATAGGGCAGTTGTACAGAGACGTACAGCTTGAAGAAGGACTACGACCAGCAAATCTCTTCTCCTCTTTTAGATGCGAGATATGGCTCTGGCCCTGGCTTCAGCTCACAGCTCATTCTTTCTTTTCACCCGTTTTGTGTTGTGAAGGATATGGCTGCCGAGGGAATTGGCTTGGCCACAGGTTGATTTTACAAGCAGGAGTAAAGCCTGGGGCAGAGTAGCAAGAGAGAGACAAAGGAAACCTGTTAGCGCTCCTCCATAACTCTTCACGCGGCAACATAGTGGGCAGAACACAGCCTCTGGGACAAGGCTGCTGGGAAATACTTACTGATAAGCCTTTGAGAATACTTACAGTACCCGCTAGTGAGTCTGTGTGTGTGTGTGTGTGTGTGAGAACAAGCTAGCATGTGTCGAGGAAAGAGAAATAAATGAAGGAGGAGAGAACAAATCTAGAATGAAGTAGAGGAAGCAGAGTGAAGGGCCACAGAGCGACATACAGGGAGAGATGGAGAGACAACAGAAAAGAGAGGTTCCCATAAAGTGTGCAATTAGCAATTATGCAGTCATCAATTACAATTATCACAACTGGTGATTATGCAATTATCACTCTAAATCATCGTTTTCCCCCTCTGCCTTACCAGTTTGCCACCCCCTGTGATTTGGTTGTTTGAAGATGGGTTGTGATGATGTAGGTGATTAGAGTGTGTGACGATGATGGGGGTGTTGGGCGGGTGTCAAGGCAGATCTTGCACTGTGTGCGTGTGTACACATAAGTGTGTGAATGCTTGGAGCATGTTTGCATATGCATCTGTGCCTGGGTGTACACAGCATGTGATGTAATTCTCTGTTTTTTTGCATGTGTTTGTGTGTGTGTGTAGACGTAGTGTTCATGGATACACTGCTCTCATCTCAAGGTGAATGTGGCTGGTGGTGCTGTGGGTGGTTTGGGGACAGCAAATGTATGGCTCCACAATCCCTGAGGCCTCTAAATTACCTGTCATCTTCCCCATGATGCAAAGGTCAGTGCACAATCATAGGGAGTCCATCCTACTGTGCCGCTCACTGAGCACCAGTCCAGCCCACAGGCTGACAGGATGTCACAACAACCCCGGTCCCACTCCATGCTTATTAGAACAAAACAGTGGGAAGCCCACCACCAACACCACTTGTCACAACACCTTCCAGAAGAATCCACTGGTTTTTGGTGTTAATATAAGTTTTGAGAAAATGAGGCAAATATGGTCAACACTTTATTATGTTGTGTTAGGCTGAAGTTAAGTTATTTTCTACTTCATTTTGATTGTCAAAACATTTCCAATAGCTGACTTCAATTGTCACTTTTTAAAGAAGCCATTTTGAGCCTCAACCTAGTTGAGCCTAGTTTTCTTCCAGCTTATTTTCGTGCAGAAATCTTTTTCAATTATAAAGGTTTCTTCAGCAATATTGGTCCAGTGTAGGGTGAATCCACTTTAAATTAAATTTGCAAGAATAAAGTACCAACTCCTAGTATCTGTTTTAACACTAAAGAGCAGAGCAGTGTCTCCAGGTAAAATAATAAATATTAGAGCTGCAACTAACAATTATTTTCATTATTGATTAATCTATCAGAAAACTTTTTCAACCAGTTAACAAATGTGTGAAAATAGTGAAAAAGGGCTGATCCCAGTTATCCAGGGACCACATGTTGATTCAAATTGCTTGATTTGTTTGACCAACAGTCTAAACCTATTCATATTCAATTTACAATTATATTAAACATCAAAATCATTTTAGAGAAGCTGGGACCACAGAAAGTTTAGCATTTTTGCTTGATACATAATTTAAACAATTAACTGGTTATTAAACATTTTCAGAAAATTTACTAATTGATTAATCCACTAATTGTTTCAGCTCTACTACAGAGCCACACTTTTGTTTTTATAGTTCTGATAATGCAAAGGTTAAGTTAAGTCAATGGTCTGAATAATTAAACTTCCAGAAATTCCCTTCACTTCTTGTGCAAATCAATGTTTAGATTTTCAATTCTCTGGAATCCATTGGACTAGTTATAAATGTTTCTTAATCTGCTAAATGAGTCTATATCTCACTCAATATTGTCAGCTAATATGCACTGAAGAGCCACAATTTAAAGCTGATCGGATTTCAAATCAGATTTTGACGAATAATAAGAGATACATCCTAATGGCTGCAGGAATGCCTGCATCACTCTTAAGGGACAACAAAATGTGGTTGTTTCAACATTGTATAAACAATCCAAGGAAGAAACCTGCAAGCCTATCATTATGTGCTTTCAGTTTCCTTTATATGTGATCTCTATGTTAAAAAAAGCAAATGCAAAACCACAATTTTCCCTTTAGAAGCAGGGAAAGATCATATTTTAGCTGTGCCACTCAGCACTTTTGTAGCTGTCGCTGCTGGCGTTTGTTTTGCATTGAGTGTAGGTTCAGAGTAAAGGCGGGAGGAGAGAGATGAGTTGGTGTGGAGTGACTGATGAGTGGGTGGAGGAGAAGGGCAGAGGTAAACACAATTGCAATACAGTCTGGACGATGAGGGACCCGTGTACACCCACATGTGCACACCCACGCGCACACACAAACACACTTGAACTTGGGAGCAAACACACACGTCAAGTTGCACTCACGCAGATGCACACTACACAAGGACTGTGTTTGAGGGCAGATTTAATCATGGTGACACCCATCTCGAAGCGGTGGTAGCAGCACGGCGGTGGCTGTGCCCGTCTCTGGATGCCCGGCGAGATGAGCAGTCAGAGCACTGACACACATCTCGTCGCCACGTCAATTCCAATCAGCGGTGCCTGTCAGTCAACACGCCGTACTCACAAAAGGCAGACGCCACAACCACTCTGCCACTGCAGAGCTGCCGTCTCAACCAAATAGACGGGCAGAGCTGACCAAACGTATCTGCTCCTGATGTGAATACATGCCGTAACAATGCAGTGACAAATTCTGGGTGAAAATACAATGCGATTCATGGAAGTCTTATGGAAGCGGCTCATCTGCATTACAATGGAAGTAGAGGACCTTATAGAGAATGAAGTGCTGCAGGGATGACGTATTTTTGTAGGCCAACCCGGAAGTTCACAAAAAACAATGGCTTTTGGATTACTGCAGAAAATAAGCACTGTGTCAAAAAACTGTATATAATACAGATGTGTTTTGTTCAGCAAAATAACCTTCACAACTGAACATCACTTTTATGAAGTTGGAAGTGTAAATGCAATCGGCAGAAGTAAAATAAGTAAAAATGTTAACGTTATAATGCTATAAACCAACTACACCACGGTCACATGACTTCTACGTCACCACCACTAAACTTACAACTAGTAATTTGGTCTGACAACGTTTAATGTCCCCAACTATGGAATATTATATCATTGTAAAAGGTGTACTTGTATCTGTAAGCTTAGTTTTGCAAACTTGCACATTTATGTTTGTATCTATAAGCATAGTTTTGTAGACTTGTACATTTTGTTTTCTGTCTGCGCATTCAGACACAGGATTGAACACTCATTTTCACTAAAAATGACTTTGTTGGCTGAGCACAATGGTTGACTGACAGTGTTGACTATCCAACTGTGTTGTGTATAGCGATTTCAAAGACACTGATTGGTCAGAAGCTGGAGGTCCCGCCTTCTCTGGCTTGGGGTTTGCCTTTTTCTTTTGTAAAACCCTGTTTACAAAACACAAAATGCGCAAGTCCGCAAAATTAAGTTTAGGGCCTACAGATACAATTGTTATTGCACAAGTCTGCAAATCTAAGGTTACAGATACAAACATAAATGTACATTTTTGCAACACATAAGCTTACAGATAAAAATGTCACTGCACAAGTTTGCAAAACTATGGTTACAGATACAAACCCCTATTTTTAAGTACACCTTTTAGAATGATATAATATTCCATACTCGACAACCTCTGTAGTCTCATTTAGCCTTTTTTTTTTTTACCAGTAAAGTATTTACTGACGTATTTTTACGTAGAACAAAATGTGAAAATCTCTTAAACTTGTGTTAACCAGGGACCGTATTTCAGGCATCTAACCAAAAATCCATTCAAGAAACCCACTGAATGACACAAAAATGCTAACTCTTTTCTAGAGCCTATTTATCCACAAAGCAGGTAGGAAGAATTGTCATATTATTTATGTACCAATATAATTGCATTAGCAGTCAATAAACAAGATAAGAGTCTACTTGTCATGCTAGATTTATTGTGAGGCTGCATTTAGGGACAGTGATGCTTTCAGCTAAATGCTAACATCAGCATGATAATTGCTCCCAATGCTATTATTTAGCAGATATTTTGCTGACCATGTTCACCATCTAAGTTTGGCATAGCATTAGCATATTAGCACTTAACACAAAGCAGAGCTGAGGCTGATGGTAATGTCATTAGTTCTGCAGTTATTTGGTCATAAACCAAAGTCTTTGGGCAAATTCTATTTTTGACCTGATGATGGTACTACAGGAAAATCAGGGGATCGCCATAGTTATTAGCAATTATTGTGAGGGGAACATAAATGTGTAAACACCATTTCATGGTAATCTATCCAACAGTTGTCAAGACATTTCCCTAAAAACTACAAATGTCAACCTTATGGTGGTGCTAGATGAAAAGTCAGGCAATCACCCAAGTCATTAAGATATACTTCTGGGATAATTGTTCATTATTGTACACAATTTCATGGCAATCCATCAAATAGTTGCAGAGATATTTCAGTCTGGACCAAAGACACAGACTGACCGACAAACTGACATAGCTATCTCCAGAACCGTGCCGCTAGCATTGCTAAAAAGGTATATCATGATATATGACATATGGTGTTTTACTTGAATATTAGAAAAGACAAAATGAGCGAGACCCCAGGTCAACGCCCCAGTGGAGCGCGTCGATAAGGACCCAGGCTAAGAGGACAGCAGACCTCTATAGATCAAGGTGGAGCTGACGTAATCCACATGGACGTGGCACACAGAGCAGCACGAGAGACAGAAGACGACATACGACATTAAACCCAGATCAAAGGGCCTGCTCTCTCCACTGTGCAGCAGGTGCCTTCTGGGTCCCCCTCACCATCAACGGGCGGCAGAAGCACTGTGTTACCCACCCTCAAAAACTCAAAAGCACCAACCTCAGCGTTAACATCTCAAAGTCACGGCAAAGTCAAAGCCAAGAGCTGGTGAGAGACAAACGGAGGGAAGAAAACAAATCTTTTCTGAATGTCTTTGTAGTTCAAAAGACAGGAGTTGTCATTTTCTTTGAGCTTGCGCTTTCAAATGTTTGATGCCGCGAATGACCTAAACCTTGAGGAGAACGTGTCTGCTGAAAACGTATCTATCATGGCACGATGGGAGGGAGCGGGGGCGTGCTGAGGCTAAGATGAAGGCACCAGTTGATGTGCTGAAAGGGAGGGCTGCGAAAAGTAGTAATGAGTGCACCTGGACTAGATTTCAGAGCTGGGAGGACTGTTAAGAGGAGCGAAGAGAGGAGAAGTGTAGGTAAGGGCTAATTATAAAAATAAAGTGCCCCCATTATCTCGGTGCTGTACTGCCCTAGTGAACAAAGCTTCAACAGATGGGGTGTCATGGGTAACTGTGCCAATGTGAGCCAAAGCCCTGGAGTGGATGGACCCTGGCAGGCCGCTGGTGGAGCAGCCCTGGCAAGGGGGAGGCACAGCTGCATATCTCGCCCTCAGACACATGTTGACAGTGTTTCTCTAGCCCTGCCTACACTAGTCAAGGTGAGACAGCATGACACAAGGGGAGGGAGAGGGAGAGAGAGCGCGCTTCACTATGATGGATAGCGTTCTCCATCCACCTCTCCTCTCTCTCCCTCTTAGAAGGCTGGTGACTTTCCAGTGAGGCAATTATCATTGCGGAATGCATAATAGCCTAATTAATTACAGGTGTCAGCGCTGCCTTTGTTTCAGCATGGAGGAACATCATGCCAAAGCCGCATCCGCTAAAAAGAGCAGCACTGATGAACGAGCCTTGAACCACGGCTAGAAGAGCGCAGCTGACGGAGGAACGAAACGCTGTGGAGACGACTTGAAGTCTGCCAAACAATCCTGCATCTGTTGCTAACAGAAGATGGATTGGAAACACATGGTGCAAAAATGAGCTCCATTATTTGCTTGATAAATCTGCTGTTGTCAGTTGCAGTGCTCGGAGGAAGATCTCAGGTAGGCCCCGCATAGGACGGCTCTGTGGGTAATTTGGTTCCAGGTAGCGGAGACCAGCGTGGCGTTGGTGGCAGCACTATCAACAATGAAAGAGCCCCCTTGCCCGGCATTCCTGACAAACATGGCATATCATTTGTCCTGTCAGATTTGCCAATTTCATTCATTGTAGTGAGAAAGCCGGAAAGCAGACAATTGCTGAGGAGGGAGAAAAAAGACCTAACAGGACTGCCCAGGAGAGAAGTGAATGATGGGGTGACTAGGGAAGAGAGACAGTGCAGAGATTCCTGTTACTCTCCTCCACAGCTAAACAAAGGCATACATTGGTGCAGAACTTAATAAAACGTCACATTTAATGTGTGTGTGTGTGTGTGTGTGTGTGTGTGTACTGTACAGCGTGTGTCTTTCCATGGGGGATCGTGGCGGTAGGCTGATAATCCCTCCACGCCCCCAGGCAGTGGGGGCTCATTGTAGGGTACATTGAGTCTAATAGGAGCGGGCGCTGCAGTTGTGTGCAGCTCTCCCCGCTCCCACTGTGAGAGGAGTTTTCCATAATTAATGACTGTTGATGTTTCCCAGGTAGTTGCCCAGCAAATTCACTCCAGACTCGGCTGCCACCGTCGTCGGTTCCACAGAGAATGAGCGACACCAGAACAGACAGCTTACATTACAGGCATAAATAAGGCAATTTTGTACAGTGTCTTCAGACATTACTGTGAGGGGGGTTCAGGGCCAATGATTCGACTTGCTTCAGAGAAACACTCAGAAAGAGCTTTTCTATGTCTCGGAGTCTACAGAGAATTTGCGCTTGATGCGAGTAAAACTGCTTCCTTTAGTGTTTTTATAATTCCGTATGCTGTTAGAGACGCACAGATAGAGGCGCAGAGCCTTTTCAAGATAACAGTCGACAGCTCCAGACGGATGATCATTCACGTCTGCATGAATCAACCCAATCTGTCGATCTTATTACATGTGAGCCTGGTGGTCCGGGTTTGTATGTTCCACGCTGCTGACAGTCTGCTGAGGCCTCGGGTCCCTGCACATATTGCTGGGAGGCAGTCCACATTTATACTGGAGCATGTTAAATTAAACATTTAAACACGACACCAAGGGAAGGCTATTTTTTACTGCTCTCGGCCCACTACTCATTATTAATTTGTAATAACCTTTAAGGCTTTTTGATGTCATACATATTTTACAGAGAGATATCACTCCCAGCCAGACTGGAGTGGGCCTGTCGATGACAGATCACCAGAGTGCCACCCAAATGTGCCTTCATCTGCTATAATTAGGACCAGGTGAAGGTTAAGAGTGATCTTCGGACTGTGTGTGTGTGTGTGCATTTGTCTTTACACCAACTTGCATACTAATGCAACAATGACATGTCAACACCCAAAGATTAAAAAGGGTAGTGGCCAAAAAGAGAGGAAAGAAAAGATCGGCCAGGAGAGCAAGGATTTTCCCAAAATGATCTACCACAAGAGAAAGTGCGCAATGTCTTTCTGGCAGTGACGTGACCTTAATTTTAAAACTCTTTAGGTATTTATGAACGCCCAGTGTAAAGGAGTTCATTTCAGCTGCATAAATCAGCTGACTGGTTGAACATTGGGGGGAGAGGGGGAGACACATTAACACCCCACTCTCTGTTTCCTTCATATTCCTCTGTTAGAGGGCTGGCCAAAGCCCATCCTGCTCCCGCTCTGCTGGGAGGCCCTCAATGCCCGCTGGATGCCAGCCTAAAGCTCATGTACGCTGGTGCCAACACGCCACTAAAAGCTGTAAAACAAATGAGCTCTGTTTGGTTAATGTACACTGATTGACCTCTGCTGCCAGGCATTTGATGTCATGATTGTAATGACCAGCTTTCCTGATCACTCATACACAATGTGACAGGCGCGAGGTGGCATTTCAATTTGAGTGAATGAGAGCTAATCAGATGATATCCTTGTAACAGTAAGAGCTGATGTTGTTTTCAAACGCATATCCTAGCAACAATTAATACAACTAGCAAGGATTCTAAATTGTATTTGTTAATATTTATTTAACAAAAAAAGTCAGTTCACCAAAATTACATATTGATACCTTTCTTGGTTTGTAGTAATGCAGTTTGGTGTTATTTTGTCCAGGTTTCTGAGATTTCTGCTTCCTTCCCAGTAAAATGGAAGGTGAACGGAATTTACTTTATGGGGCAGTATAGAAGAAATATAATTATATATAAAAATGCAGGAGTTGTGTAGTGTTTTTTTTCACATGATGGAGATTTCAGAGATATATATTTCAAAATTTGAGTAAATAAAACCCAAACTATTGGTATGACTAGATACCACTAAAAGTAATTGAATATGTGTTTTATCATTTGCATGAACTTGCCCTTTAAAAAGAATTGCCAGCAAATATTTCCTTTGCTTTACAATAACCATTCTTTTTTGTTACATCAATGTGAAGCAGACATTCAGGAGCGTTAAATCAATCTTAAGTAGCCTCAGAAACAACTCTTCAGCAAGCTTTATATATAGGACCTGACTTTAGTGGTTATCTATTGGATGCTGAGCGTTACATAACCCTCCATATGCTCAGAGTGTAGGACAATTCCGTACGGGTTATAAATAAAGAAACCTGACGCACGGCTGCAGCCACTGTGATTTGGGCAAGTTCTCACATGGGATGTCATAGTTCTGCAGTGCTAGCCCCACTGCTATTTCAGGCTCTGCCTCATTAGAACATCCGCCGTGAGTGAACAAAAAAAAATAACAGACTGTACAAAAGACATTTCATTAGGGAAGAGAGAGCATGAAGAGAACGTTCACCCTCCCAGTCACACTGCGCTCTGCGCTCAAACTCCATGCATTGCTACATTATGGGCAGATGCATTGTGAAGACGCACACACACATACACACGGTGAAGTATAGCCAGGTAAGCTAAAGTCCTGAGATCTGTGTCACATGGTCCCACAAGGAGGAGGTCTGCAGCCTCGTTGACAGGGGCACAAACACGCAACCTGCCACAATGACTGCAATTACCCCACATCCACTGCCTTCAACAGGGGTGTTTGTGTGTGTGTGTGTGTGTGTGTGTGTGTGTGTGTGTGTGTGTTTGTGGGCGTGTGTCTTTTCCTGGCGAGACATGTGAAGGACAGCCGAAGGTGCGGTGAGAACCAGTGATGGGCTTGTTTTATTACATCTCATATTGAGACCAATCTCTGTCCATTCACCTGAAGGACAGCCAGCTATTCCCTAACTAGATTAGCCAGCCGCTGTGGTGTGAGAGGGCCTCCACAGGCGTGCAGAACCACGTCCTGACACACACACAGACACACACACACACACACACACACAATCACAGAGGCTGGTGCAGGCAGTCACGCAATAATGTGTATTTTTTTTCTCCCCCTCCTCTCTCCTGCCAGAACTCACACTTACATGCATAATCGCATGTCCCGTCCCTCACTCACACTCTCTCTCTCACACACACACACACACACACACACACACACACAGACACACATGCTGACAAACACACACACACACACACACACAACCTAAAGAGGCCTCCAAGGTTTGCTATTTTGAAGAAAACCATGAAACAAATATTGCTTTGGCAGTTATTTTAGATTGCTTACATTCCATTTATTTACATTGATCACCACTTAGAATATCTAAAAAAGTTACCATAACCAATATCTGAATTTAACATAAACCATATACAAAAACAATATCAACATCTTCATGGACATGTCTCTGCTACTGTTATCTACATCTGCTTCTTTGTAATAGATTTACATTCATTTATATAATCAGACTTTTTCTTTTGACTCCTTTTTTTCAGTGACAAAAATAATGATAATGCTGTTACAGTAATCAATGGATGGAAGTAGGACTCAGACTTTATTTAAAAGTATCAATACCACTGTTTTGAAATACTTAATTACAAGTGAAAGAAGTATTAGCAGCAAAATGTACAAAGTCAAAATGCTCATTATGCAAGAAAATGCCCCTGAGAGTGATATATTATTATACACAGATCAGCCATTGACCACTGACAGGTGAAGTGAAAAACATTGATTATTTTGTTACACAGGCACCTGACAGTGGATATATTAGGCAGTAAGTGAACATTTTGTCCTCGAAGATGAGTGTTGGAAGCAAGTGTAAGGAATTGACAGTTGGCTAGACGACTGGGTCACAGCATCTCCAAACCTGAGGCTCTTGTGGGGTGTTCCCGGTCTGCAATGGACAGTACCGACCAAAAGTGGTCCAAGGAAGGAAAACCAGTGAACCAGCGACAGGGTAAAGGCTCATTAATGCACATGGGGAGAGAAGTCTGGCCTGTGTGGCCCAATTCAACAGAACAGCTATCGTAGCTTAAATTGTTTTTTTGTTGTTGCTTATGTGACAGCGTAGCCGCAGACTGGTCAGGGTGCCCATGCTGACCCCTGTCCACCGCCGAATGCACCTACAATGAGTGAGCATCAGAACTGGACCACGAAGTGATGGAAGAAGGTGGCCTGGGCTGATGAATCACGTTTTCTTTTACATCATGTGGATGGCCAGGTGCGTGTGCGTCGCTTACCTGGGGAATACATGGCACCAGGATGCACTTCCTGGGATGTGTTTCCCTAATGGCAGTGGCCTCTTTCAGAGGGTTAATGTGCCCTGCCACACTGCAATAGGAATGGTTTGAGGAACATGACGTGTTTGAGGTGTTGACTTGGACTCCAGATTCTCTAGATCTCAATCCAATCGAGCATCTGAGGGATGTGCTGGACAAACAAGTCCGATACATAGAAGCTCCACCTCAACTTACAGGACTTAAAAGATCTGCTGCTAACGTCTTGGTGCCAGATACCACAGCACACCTTCAGAGGTCTAGTGGAGTCCATGCCTCGACGGGTCAGGGCTGTTTTGCCGGCAAAAGGGGGACCTACACAATAGGCAGGCGGTCATAATGTTATGGCTGATTGGTATATATGACATTATTAAATTGTCAATAGGGATGCATTAGCGAGGGGGGTGCAGGTAGCACTTACATCTTGCACAATAGCAAGATAAAGATGAATTGAAATTATGTCGAGAAGTGGTGAGATGATTAGTGGGGCAGGAGTGAAAAAAGTTCTACTGAAATTCACATAAATGTTTTTTATATACATACATTTCTATAATGTCCAAAACTAATGGATCATTTTAATAATTTTACACCTCACAGTCATCTGTGACAAGGCGCCCTGACAAGGAGGCTGGAAACCATGGATTGGTAATCTTTACCAATTTTATAAGCTTATAATATGTTTTTTATGTAAAATTGTACAAACTCATAATCTTAAAATCTTAATATGAAATGTAACTAGTAAATACTGCTGTCAAATAGAGAGGTGGAGAAAAAGTACAATATTTTCTTTTAAAATTTTGTGGAATAGAATTAGAAAGTGTCATAAACCTGCATGTTCATTTCATCCAGGGAGCTGCTGGACATCCATGTCTCCTGTATACTGAGTAACAGAGCTCTCTGAGCTCCCTGATTCCACCTGTCCTCCTGTTTGGCCGCAGCTGATTCCTGCTCCTTCCTGCCTGCTAGCGACCAGCAGCTTTCCCTCCTTTGGCCGTCCTTTTGGCCCCACTCCAGGCAGGGCCCGTACACTCCAGAAGAAGAGCGGTAGCTCTCCTACTAAATCCACCGAGACCCAATTACAGAGACTGCAGGAAAAATCATGAGTAGATGCAAACTTACTTTGCTTTAATTGAGGTTGTGTTTAACACTCTCCTCAGGCCACCGTGGCCACTTTATGTCTCGGATGAAACAGAGAGCCCTGCAGTGGGACTTTAAAACATATATCTGTTTGTGACAAAGCCAAAGAACACTCTGATCTGTGGGCTTAGATATTTAATGGCGGCCCGTGTGATATAGGACGTCGTATTTTCAGTGTAAAATAAAAGTAAAACAAGCAGATCTCTTAAAAGTGCAAAAACACATTTGATTTGTGGTGAAGAAGCAACACTTTAATGCGGAGTGTACATCAGAAGAGTTGCTCCCCTCCCTGTTAAGAGAGTTACTTCACTTGCAGCTGCTTGTTTTAATAGAGCCACATGTTAATTAGTATTGTAGTTAATCCCATATTACAGAGACCCAAACTGTCAGGTCACATTATAAACAATCGGTCCTAATGTTCGTGCATGTGACATTTGGAGCTGCTATCTCTTCATGCAAAATGTTCCCTAGGTACTAATTGGCCTACTTTACGCTGTCTTTCTTTGAATTGCCAGTTTCTTTATCATTTAGGATATTAGCCTTGACAAGCATCATCGCATATAACATAGGCCTACTAAAAGTGGAGAGGAGCTGCATCTTTTTTTGCAGAGGGACAGCAGAAATGGAAATAAATGATTTACACTAGCATATAATACTGCGAGATCTACCTTCATGGGATATTAAATACAATTTGAAAGAAGAACAAAAAGTTCAAACACTTAGCCAGCAGCAAAGTAAGTAACTTTTCTCTGCTTGCATTATTTAAGATAGGCTCCATCATTTTATCAATCTATCGATCTTACACCAAAAAGATGAAAATGGAAAAATAATGAGGCCGATGAATGCTGTGTAAAGAACATCAATGTGCAAAATTTAATTATCTGTGCTGGAAAGAGAAGGAAAATGTGTCGGCTGTTTTCTAAAACAAAAAAAAGTGAAAAAAAGGAGCAGTTAATATTTTTCCCTCTCTGCATATTTTAATTACCAGATCAATCATAACTACGTACTGCAGTACTGCAGAGAAAAGAAAATTGCAAGTCTAAATGAAAAACAATAGATTTGCTTTAAAGTCTTCGCTCTTTTGAAGTCTAAATTAAAATTTCAGGTGCCTTTACAAGAGCCTTCTTCAGAAAGTTATGATATTTAATTAGCGTGTTTAGATTTTGCTGAAATTAAACTTCACAGCCGAGCATCATATGAAATGAAGACTGGTATTCCCAAGCTTCAGCAGGGGGGAAACACCGCAGATGAACAGAGGGGAATTAAATCACTTCAGCACATGTGGGCTGCATATCCTCTGACAGAAGCTCATGTTCTTTTGACTTGTGCTGCCACTGGCTTGATCTGAGGCTGGGTCTCGCTGTTCAATGGAGCGGAGAAACAACTTTGCTCTCTTGACTGTGTCTGTGCAGCTCCGATTCTGCGTCTGAAATCGGAGAATCGCGCCGTAGAATTGGCGGAGCAGCTCCCCCGTTCCGCCTTTTCCTCCTCACATGAGCTTTTCCTGGTTGTACGAACGGAAAAGCTCATGTGATGTTTATTTCTCCTGGCGTGTCCTCGCCGGCGCTGAGCCACCGATTTCACACATTTTTATTGGTTAATTTGACTGTGCTCTTGCCAGCAGCTGAGAGTGAGCCAGGAGACGGAGAATCTCAGAGACAGTGCTACTGCTACTGTTAGTGTTGTTGCTCTCTGGCTTATAGGAGGCCTGGAGGGAGCAGAGGAGGAGAGGGAGGCTCTCACCTGTCTCATAACAAGTAGTTGACCATGTTAGACTGAGGAGAGCTAGGTCTTAGAAACTGCCTCTGAGATTAGTTACTGTCTGCTGCTGGTGAGTGTCTGTTTGGTGAGGGGTCAGGAGGGGAACGTGCTTGCCTGTCTCTTAAGGTGACAGGGGTTTAGAGGAGTGGATGTACACCTTGTCAGATGGCCAATAGGAGCGGTGCAGCCGGCACTATGCGTGCGTCCATCCTCAAACATGGCTAACATTTGCACAGCAGTGGCAGTCAGCCGTGACGTCTCCGGGCTCTGAGGTTTGTGCTGTCAGGACGGTAGAAATTAAACCTGGCACTGCAGAGCAGAATGTGCTGAAACTCATCAATTCCACATGGCTAGAGAGCCAAGTGCCTATTTATAACATCCCCCCCTCTCTTCTTTACCTGGTGTGCATCCCTGGCTCTAAACACGCATCCATAATGATGAATACACCCAACTGGGACACTCCGACAGGGCATCAGTCAGGACAGGAAAACAAACACGCCAACACACACACACCATCAGATCACAGCACAGCGGCGAAGGATAAGACTGACAATGGGAAGCCTGATGGAAAGGCTGAGGCGTCTCAGCATAAAAACACCCAGCAGAATCACAACAATCAGTCACCACACGGGAAACAAACAAGGGCAGTCAGATATATTAAACTTCTTCAAAAAGGCCCAATCTGGAGCTGAAATATGGCGCACCACTGGTGAAACACTGCCACCCAACCACTGTTTTTTTATGTAGTCATTTGCGGAATTGATGACAGTTCACTGTATGAGCTTCTGCGAAACAGACTGATGGTCTAGTTTGATGAATACTTATACATTTGTGTTTGGATAGAAAAAATTGTTCACTTTTGGAATGTTTGCAAACACCTGGAGACATACTGTTATATACACATGCTAGTCTGGGCGCCTTTGTAGCCGAATGGTTACAGCGCATTCCATATAACGGCAACATCATCAGTTCAACTGCAGCCACCTTTGTTGCATGTCATGCACCTCTCTTTCTCTCCCATCTTCTGTTATTAGTAGTGTATTGTTTTAGCTTTAACTCATTCTTCCTCTTACTTCTGAAAAGTTACATTCATAGCTTTACTGCCACAGCCTTATTTGCTATGACCATTAGCTTGTGGTGGCTAGCGTTAGCTTATGTTTGCTAAATTAATGACTCGTCTCTGTTAAGGTGTGTTCAGACTGAAATCTAAGCCCATTTTTGGCTTGCTTCATTTGTAAAGTGTTTTTGTATACTGTGTTAATTCACTGAAAACAGGCAATGCACCTCAGACATCAACCTACCTAATCAACTGTTTGTCTGTGTCCGAAATCACTCCCTGTTTAATATTGATCTTATTTTGTCCAGTTTTTCAGTTTTTTTCCTCTTGTCTTTGTGGATACATTAGGTGGAGTCATACAGCTTCGGGATTAGTGCAAATTCTTTTGCCCAAATTAAACCATATTCAATACCTGCGGATGCATCTTTTTCTCTGTTTGCACTGCCCAGTGCACATTTGCATTTGTACACATGCGCTCGCTTCTTTGCAATGAATTCAAGGCAATTGCACCACCACATTATAGCATTTATCATTATTCTGTAGTTGTCACTTGTTGCCACAGTTCAGTAAAAGTTACATAGGCTCACTTTAAAAGTGTTTAGAACAAACTGTGTCAATAAGCAGTTATTACAACAAGTACCTAACTGAATATAAAACAGGAGCTAATTGTAAATGGTCTGTTGAATGCTTTTCTGATGTACAATAGATCTGTGAAATTAAATGATCATGCCTCTCAAAAGCAGAACTGCCTTCAAAAAAATACTAAAAAAGCCTTTGACTGGGCTATTTGTTTATTCTTCAATGTATGGACTTTGGTATTAGATGAAAAGACGTTATCAGATGTAAGATGGACAACCATATAATGTTTGAGTGTTTGTGTTTGACTACTCATAATCAATAAATGTAAACTTTAGAGTAATAAAGTCTGAAACAGTAAGTGAACAGAAGTGCATTAAGTTTGGATTAAAAGCAGATTTTCTGCACTGATAAAAGGCGAGGACATTCACCCTCTGGAGATGCAGAGGACGCAAAAGACTCAAGGAAGGTATTATCTAATGTCCAATTACACCCCACCCTCCACCCCCACCCATTCTCAGCTGCTCTGTCTCCCTCCTCTCCCTACCTTCCTGCCTCCCACCTTCTTTCCCTCTCCTTAGTATGAAGAGGACACAAGTGATAAACCAGGAGCAGAGAGCCGGTGGTTTACATGGCCCTGGAGCCCATTATGTTCCCCACAATAGGCTGGAGGCCTGGACGTGCTGTGAATAAGTAATGGCCTGGAGATCCAGGGCCTGGCCTGCTGCTCAATGAGCCTGAGACAGCTGAGCAGGAGAGGAGACAGGCATTAGAGATACCTCGTCAGCCCAGTATGGAACAGTCTGGTCAGAGCCGGGGGAGAGGGGGCAGGGGAGGAATGTGAGAGGAGTAGGAGGGTGTCATAAATGCCCCTTACATAAGGAAGGGCATGAATAATAACACAAAGGGAATATTCAGAGGTAACTGTAAGGCAGGGATCTGGTTTATTGGCACAGAAATATAGGCCTATAATGTACAATATACATAGAAATGAACACTAACTTGATTTTAACACTGTATGTAGTCTGGAAGCAGTTTTTGCATCGCACTGTATGACTCCGCTGCTCACTTGTTCCAAACACACCTTCCTAAGTTAGCCATCCATTCAAGCAATCTGTACCTAATAACCGCAAGGTTTAGCCCATGATGAAGATCTGTCTTCATTGAGCTGGAAAAGCTGGAGCGTCGCAGAGCATTTTTCCTAACAGCGCAGTCCCTCATCTATGAAAGTGCCATAGAGCCCCTCAGACAATTAGGCAGGGAAAAGCTTTATGACCGTTAGACTCACTCAGTGAGCGGCACTCTCACCGCCAGCACCGCCAGGAGCGCTGGCTCGTGCAGAAAGGTAATTACGGAGCCTCTCATAATGACACGGAGGAAGCTTGCGTCATAACACCCACAGCCTTTTATCATAGCGCTGTAATTAATTATCATCCTTTACTCTTTGATTCATTCCACTATTCATAACATATTCATACATTCAAGAGAAATTATCATTTCCTTCAGGAATTAATCAAAAGGAGGAAGAACTGGTCGTCTCTCGATGGATGATCAAAGACGGTGTTTGTCTACCTCGCTGCATGGTGGGCGAGCTCAGGGCAGGGCACTGTGGGCAAGGTCTGTGAAAACACTGAAACACTCCACAGCTCTGGCCAAATCCTCTGAAACACAGCTGCAGATGTTTCGGATAATTGAGAGGTGAATGGATATGACAAGCCAAACAACCATTATGACTGTTGTTGTACATTATCCCTTATTTTTCCTGTCATTCTTCAATGTCTGGCAGTGCAGATTCTAAAAAAACATAAAGGTTACGCGATCAGATATATACAACGAGGAGGTGTACAAATCGTTGTACAAGCTCACACAATGTGCTTTCTACCTCGTCGTATAGGTGAGAAGCAGCAGCCATTTTGAGGTCTCTCTGCTCACTTCCACGGAGTTGAAAAGCTGCTGTACAGTCAAAATACCTCCCGTGCTCTCATAGAAAACAAGCAACAACAACAACATACATAAAAACATTGTCTTCCCCCACATCATCACTTCCCAACCTCAGGGGAAGAAATGGCACAGTTAGACTCATAAACAGGTGTCCACCGGTCCCCAGTTTGAAGCGCTTTAATAGCTGTTTGATGTTTTTGATGTCTAGTCAGCTCGATCGTACCTTGCTGCTTGATAATGAGGGCCAATAATGATTCCTGAGCTTGAGGGGTTAATGGTATGTAACCGGCAGAGCTGCTAATTACACGTTACAAACTATTTATCAGAACCTCCATCTGCGCAAGCACCACAACTCTCATTGTGCACGCTAAATTACTCCACGGATTATCATTGTAAAGCAAGTTTCAGTAATTAGGGACCCATACTGCTGTTTTCTTTTTCTGAGAGCACCAAACGACATCAAGAGGAAAGGAGGAAAAATAGAATGACTGGTTAATTTGGGCCTGATATTCAGATTGGTACAAGGCCGGATATGAGGAGGAATCTGCCTCTCCCGGAGACAAAAAGGCTGCAAACATACAAGAAATCTGTCACTGTTATTTTTTTCCCCGCCTCACAAAGGTTTATCCTGAGGGGAGTTAACACTCTAAAGTGAGAGGGAGGTGTAAATTGCATTGAGAAGCCCACATAGTCTTGGTGAGAGTTGCTGATGGTTGCTTTCAGTACGTTCAGATGGCAGCAAGAGCTTTTGTGAAAGTTGTGTGAACAGTGTGGTCCAAAGGGCCCGTCTCTCCAGCGATCGGTTATTTGAGAAATAACTGTCATATCCCTTAGCCCCAAAGGTGTGCCTGAGACCATGGAGACATGTACCATCTCCTCTTTTTCGCCGTAAATTTTTATTAAAATTACCTTCATTATAAGACAGTGTTCATTATAAAACCAAAAACGCCGGTCTCCCAGGGCCCTGTGGATTAATAAGGACAGCGGTGTATTTTAAGCCGTAAACTCAGCTCCTCACTGTCCTTAATCTCCTTCCTACTTCACAAGGCCAAATTAACACCTCTCCTCAGCTCTGACGGGACCTCATTAGCAAACTTCCAGGGAAAGAAAGAGGAGAGCAGAACGAAAAAGAGGAGAAGAAGGAGGGAAGCGACCAATGACAGCCACCAGCTCTGGGATTAACCCTTTCTCCTCCTCCAGCTCCTCGGAAAAACTAGGTCGGCAACGTGTTTCTAATCAGTCGCCTGGTTAGCGATAATTAGAAGGCGAGATTGGACGGGAGAAGAGAGAGAAAGTGGGTGGGGAACATTGAAATGAAAAAGAAAAGAAAGAGAACCTGTCATGTTGCAAACACTTCAAAGGAGCCGACTTCTCTTTTAGAAGTGGCATGATGAGGGTCCAAATACCATGAGGCACTCCTCTGGGCCTCCGAACTGGGAGGGATGGCAGGGGGGTGGGGGGTGGAAGGAAGGACCCAGTTCTTTCTCACATGTATGCATCCTCACCCCCCCACACACACACACGCTAGGACTTTCCTATCGTTCACCACCTGTATAGTGCAGCTGCAGGGGAGCTTTAGTCTGTCCCAAACCACACAGCCAAACAAGCACATCCAACTCCACCTCCTCCTCACATTCTCCCCCTGCAGCAGCAGGTTGAGGTCCCACAGCTTACACTGAGGTCGTGAAGACTACCGCTGGGTAAAGTTCACAAGCCTCCGCAAGCTGTTTGACATTACCAATAAGGTCAAAGTGTATCAGAAAACACCAGAGGATTATATTATTATGGTGTGCGGAGTTGCTCCCTGTACCTCCAGATCAAAAAAAAAAGAAGTAGCCGAGGCTTTTTCCACTGCAAGCTGGCTTACTTATCAATGTGCAGAACGTAAGCCTGTGGAAGTTACACAAGAGAGACCAAGAGGTACCCAGAGAGGCCTGCAGCTAACAAGAAAAAATCATGGCTCATTATCAGCCATCTATTTTATCTACTATGAAACATCTCTAGACTCCCAGTTGTCAGATATCAATGGTGCTTAAATTAATCCTGTGGGTTCCTGTTTGCACAATAAAGACATGGAAGGGTGCTTCTGATATTTGTGCGACTTTACAGTAGAGTAATTGAATTAGCACACAAATCAACCACAGAGTATTGCGGAGTGTAGTACTGAAGAATGTGATAGCTCTTGCCAGGGAACACGCTTGCTTGGGCATAGTCAATTATAAAGCATTAAAAAGAATCTGCCAATAATCACTTCCAAGAGAACTGAACAATCCATGCTGAGTGTTCTCATGTTTACCGATGATAGGGCTTTCAGGTTAGTGCTGAGCGGGAGTTTAGAGGGGAGTGTGAGACTGAAAACATATTTGTGGTATCATTTCCATAAGCCTCTGCTTTGCGGACCATAACGCAGCTCACAAATGTGATTTATGACCTTGGTTTAATGGCTGGAGCAGAGTCTTGGTAGGTATCAGATGACTTTTTCAATATGGCGACGTCAGAGGGGGCACGGTGAATGCACCATCACAACAGGAAATGAGGGCTTGTCTCAGCCAAGAAAATATGAGAAGCCAGATATCTGATCATCTAATGGCAGATAGATGCTACTTCACTTTGACAGAAAAGGCATCAGTCAATATGCGCCAGATGAGCAGTAAGAGGAAAAGTATGCCATGGATTCCTTGCCCTATCTATCAAATCATTCATTCCAGAGGCACAGTGATCTGCACTGGTCAATGAACACATGATATCCAGCAGAAGTGCCTCTTGTTAAAGTAAATTAGAATGTTGTACAGAAAAAGCTTAGGAAAGCTGTTTCTAGGCTTTCTGTAGAATCTGTAAATGTTTCACATACATATAAAATGCAAAGACATGTGACTCACCTGGGCCTGGAAACTCTTGAGAACAGGTGCCACCATCTCCCGGACTTCCTATGTACAGACCAAAAAAAGTAAACTCAGCCTCAGCATTTTTCCATTTTGCAGATGCTCCACCTGTTTAGGAATCAGATTGGCCCCAGTGAGGCACGAAAAGCTACATAGGAGAGAGGACTGAAAATCTTTAATGTTAATGGCTTCTCTCCATTGCTCCTCTTACACTGCATGTGTGTGTGAGTGAGGTATGTTGTTATGGGGTGTGGGTATTAGTGGTTAAACCTAAAGGGTTTGAGTGGGCATGTTTGAAAAGTGGGGCTTTCCAGTAGCTTGCGTTAGAGCTCAGAGATCCAGACTTGTGCGAGCTCCCACAGCCTCAGGTAAGGGGATTGTGCTGCCAGTGGTGACAGCCTGATCCTGTCTTAAACGCCTGTATTATACTGACAAGATTACAGCACTACACTACACACTCAGGCTGAGATAGGCAGGCAGCAGAGCCACAGCAAATAGCCAGAGGGTTCATTTATAAAATATGAAAATATTCTCTTTGACTTCAGCTTGGATGTCAATGGATAATCATTTCAAAGAAGATGATAAAAAAGGACAAAATTATATCTGTATCATTCATAGAGTTAACTTTTCACAAATTCAGTTCAATACACCTTAATTGCCATTTTGCCTTACAAGTAAGGTGGAATGAGGTCTTTGCATTCTGAACGTGTTGCAGAAAAAATGAAAAATACCAGAGTGATCCACAGACGGCAACATAACACAACATAACAAGTCCCAATGTGGTATTAAAAATGTCTGTGTACATAAAATAATACATGACACATACAATTCTGTGAACTGTTGAAGTATTATTGCTGCTACAGTATTAGCATTTTATTTTTGAGTTAGCACATTAATCGATCGATGGCAGATGTCAGGTAGATAAAAATGTTAACTTGGGTGACAGAAGCAATGATGTTGCTAGAACATGGACTTCTCCGTCACAATCCATTCTGTGCAGTCTGAAGTTCATCTACAGGCAAGTTACACAAATAACATGAATACCCCTCTTTGTGTTTTGGCATATATTGGGAATTTTGTACTAAACACTTTGGAAGATATCCACTTAATTTGGCTAACTCTCGATAACTTAGATGGCTGAAGATTCACTTGAACTTGGGTGAACTTGAGAATGCATTTTGGCAAAGAACGAGGACTGTGGATTTCATCCCTGATCTCTTGGAAGAGTGGTTTCTCTCTATCTTCGTGGCTAATATAGGAACAATAACAAACCAAGAACTCTTTCAGTACACACAAGGGTGTATAAACATTGTTTTCAAGACAGACTTAAAATAAAGGCTAACCCATCTTTTAAAATGTACAAATGTACATTTTTCTTCTCTTTGTACTAGGGCTACCCCATGATAGTGGAAGATTTGAATCATCATGAGATTCTTCAGGTTGAGCAGTTGTTTTCTTTGGATTGTTTTGTTTTTGCAGTGTACTTCAGAGGACATTTTGGTCCCCAGAATGACCAAAGTCAGCCTGAGTGAGTGCTTTCACACTGTTCTCCGAAGGGAAAGGGGTTTGTCGTCAAAAGGATGTTGTTGCACATTTCCGTAGTTAGTGTAGTTAGCACACATTTGCTCGGCTTGTTTACTATATTACATGAATTTCACTGTCACCCTGAACATCCCGCCAAACCCTGTTCAAAACTATGGCTGTTCATTAAAGCGTTGCTTCATATGAAAAAATTTAACAAATTGTTGAATATTCATATTGAACAGCCAAATTTCACTCGGCTGACAAAATTCTGAATCGGGTACAGCTCTGCTCTATTTCCTACTACTTCTAAGTTTGTCTTCAATAAAAATAATTTTTAAAAAGAGCACCCCCATTGCACGGTGCAGTGCGGGTGCTCATCTTGATTAACATTCATCAGACTATGTTTTAGTCAGAGTCCTGTTCCTCACAGGTTTGGCGTGACACCTGTTCCGTGTTACATCACAGAAATTTGGAGAAAGTCAATATCAGCTGCCAACTCTGACGCCAAGATAACTTTTTCATAAACTGGTGCTTTAGCTTTGGAGTTGAAAGTTAGCAGCAAAGTTTGCTTACCTTTTGTAAATGAGGCCCCTGGCCTCCCATCACACTCAGCCAGAGGCTAACGTTACTGCAAGGCCTCAGCATTTAAATATTAACTGAGCTACTAGAAGAAGGGGGTGGGGGGAGAATAACCCTGACTGACTTCTCACAAGTGCTGTGCACCAGTAATTTACTAATGCAGATTTTACAAAAGAAATAAATAATTCCCTGTACAAAGGTATATGCGGGGGCTCGAGCAGCGGCAGTGACGCAGACAGAATGTACCTGCTGAAGTGAAGATGAGGAAAACGACATGTAGAGTTGAGAGAAAAGGGGCGGGTGAGGGTGCTAGATAGACTCACCTCAGAGACATTTCTCTTGAACTCCCTGCTCAGCTCTACCAGGTGCTTGTGGGAATGTTCGCTCTCCTCTTGTCGACCAGCCAGCTCAGACGCTACAGAGTTTAGCTCCCTCTGCAAATGCACAAAAGAGAGAGAAACGATGAGAGGAAGAGAGCGGAGTGAGACGGCACTTTAGGGAGCCTGCCAACGCTCATCCAGTAAAGCTTAGAGTGTACATAAATAAAAATACACTGCTGAATATTAACAATGTAATCCTTCATGATCTCACAGCAGTAATACTTACAGCTAGCCCTGGCCCATAAATAATTAAGCCAAAATAAATCCAATGCCTACAGTAGCAGAAGGCCTTTTAGATAATCAGTATTTGAAATAATCAATACGCTTGCAACGGCTATAGAGCGCCAGGGAGGGAGTGGGGCGAGAGGGAGCGGGTAGAGAGAGAGAGAAAGTGTGTGTGTGTGTGTGTGGGGG
>JAVQJD010098667.1:0-10590 GCA_036023655.1 Nannoperca australis | reverse complement strand
TCCACTCCGAACCTCCAGGCAGAGAGGGACATGAGCCACCCTGGGAGTCCGGCCTCGCTCCTGCTGCTGCCCTTCACGTTCCCTCCCGAGTAGTTGTGGCGCAACAGTAAACCTGCTGCCTCTTAAACCAATATGAAACGAGCTGCACTAATTGACGGGACAGTTGGCTTATCATTAGTTTACTAGGGTTACAATCCACTCGCATGGATGCACTGGATCAAATAGATTGTAATTGAACATATAAAGATGAAAGCAAGAATTTAAGATTAAAAAGGATCCAGCGTACTTGTGTGTAAGTGAATCACATTTTCTTAGTAGTTCTTTTTAAGTTTTCCTCGCCCAAATCAAGTTGCACAAATTGAACACGTCACATCTTTAAGTAATATCCCCGAAGGAATCATTTTACAATCCTAAGTAGGCTTCATGAATGAAGGAATTCTTTACAATCTAGGAGAAAAATGTAGATATTTCATGCATAAAGACACATTCATGGATTGTTCTGATCATCAAGGTCAGATAAATAATGTGTGAAAGCAGCTTCAGTGAAACATATAGAGTAGCAATTATGAGAAATGCTTTCATGTATTTTTCATGACTCTTTACAGACCGGCTTTATGCTTTTTCTCCATTGGTGACCTTTTCTGGAACCACTTTATTATTCCTGAAACATCCAGTAGGATTACGTTCTGGTGTCCTTTCTCAGCGTGTTGACCGCAGACACAGTGAAGCCTGCGATATGAGATAACTGATGGATACCTCAATAGCCTTGTCATATTAGATAAATATCAAAAGTGGGCTTCTCACTGACGGAGGGCATTTATTATTCAGATCTCTGATCTACTCATCTCTCTCTGTCAGGACCCATCTGATACCAGCGAGAGATTCCTCCTCGTCCTTCTGTCCAGCCTCCTCCTCCTTGTCCTTTTCTGTCTTCCCGGCCTGTGCCATCTGCCAGCTGCTGGTGGACAGATGAATATGTTGGAGATTAAAGTGCACTGCACACCCACATGAATCCCAGAGGATTTAAGTGCTATATTGCTATTAGCAATATAGAGGCAGGGAGTCCCCGGCCTGATACTCAGCATCACTGTAATTTTTCCTGTTTGTGTGTGCGCATAATCTCAGATTGAAGGGATGTTGGGGTGGGGTGATTAGCCATAGTAGCATGTAAGAAAGATATTGATCGCTGATGTTCTCTGATGATGAAGCTGGTTATCGAGTGGGCAGATTGAAACGATCAATTCTTAGTCTTTAGAAGTGGTTTTCCCAATTTATACAATCAATTATACAAATGGGGACAATGGTGGAAGTAGTTATGTGAATAATGAAATTATAGAGCTTGCAAGAGAAGTTTAAACTCAGATGCTGTTAGATGATTGTATATGAAAGTATACTGAGGCCCTTTATTTTAGAAACTGTTAAGAAAATAAGGAAAAAGGCCCATCACAATATCCCAGACCCAAGGTGACGTCTTAATATTGCTTGTTTTGTCTGACCAACAGTCCTAAACCCAAAGATATTTACACTTTTATATAAACGAGGAAAAGCCGCAAATCCTCACATTTAAAGATGCTGGAACAAGAATCTGCTCGAAAGGTTTGATATTGTTGCTTCATAAAGGATTTGTTGTGAAACATTTTTTTTCACATTCTATAGACTACATGTTTTATCAAACAATCTAGCAAGAATTTAATGCCACTTTTCGATACTCAATGCTATGGAAACATTTGAGTGTGTTGATCCCTAATAAGAGTTTTGTTTTACATTTTTTATACTTTCCTTCCTTCCGTGTGTTATTTGTCTTTTCATGTTTATACCCCCCCTCCGTCTCTCCCAGGCTGTGCTATGAGCGGGATTTTCTTGGAAACAAGAGGACCATGTTCTGAAAATTGGAGTCGGATCACGCCCCAGCCATGAGCCAAAAGTATCAGGGAGAGGTGTCCGGGGAAGCAGGCGAGGAGCACAAGGCGCCTCCGAGGAGCAGGCAGCAAAACGGGACGACACCCGGAGAACTTCCTGTACGTCGGTCCTGGAGGCCATGTCAGATGCTCAACCAGGATGGGGAACTGAATCCCCATCACCATCACCACCCTCCTCAACACCACCACCCGTCCACATGTCGTGGACCCCCTCGGCATCGCCGGCGGCCTCCATCAGGGCAGGGGCAAGGCCAGGCTCAGAGTCCCGGTCTGGTCCCAGCAGTGGCTCCTTCCAGGCTGGAAGAAGGCGAGAGTCGAGATGCTGAGCCTCGTCCCGTCCAGCAACCACGCCCTGCTGTTACCCGTTACCGCCGTCATGGTGACCCCAACCCCAGGCTCAGAGGTCACAGACAGAGACAACCAATCGGAGAGATGCAGGACTCTTCACCTGGTGCAGATGAGAGAGAGGGTCCAGCAGAGGTGCAGGTACAGCAGTGCTCATCAGATGATCATGTAACGGACCAATCGCAGGACAGGGGATCTCCTCCCCAGACTCCTGTTGCGGTTGTCACCCCCACCCACCTCTCACCTTGTCTTGTAACCCAGAACATGCAACTTCACCCCCCGCACACTCCTCCTGCTGAGGCGGAAGAGGACCTCCGGGAGCATAAAGTGGAGTGTGAAGAGGAAGTGGATGAAGTTAAGAAGAAGGACGAAGAACAAGAACAGGCGGACGACGACGATGATGATGATGGAGAGCGCCGCTCGACCACAGGTCACTCCACTCCACTCCACGACGACGTGCAGACGGTCAATGACGTAGCAGAGGAACATGCAGAGAGGGTTGAGGAGGATCAGGACGGAGTGACGGATGATGTAGGAGAGGACATTGCAGCTCAGGGAAGTGAAATCACTGATCTCTGCTCCGACACCGAAAGCGCCGCCTCGCTCAGTATGGACGGGCCTCTCCACAGCCCGCCGCCACTCCAGTCGCCTACTCCTCCCTCATCCCCTGATGTTCCACATTTCCCCCAGCTGGACCACTTCAGTGAACACACTAGTATGAGCCCTCTGCCCGACAACGACCTACTTCCTGAAGAAGAAGAAGAAGAATATGAGGACGAGGATTGCTCTGAATCGTGCTCGCTGTCTCACTTCACTTCCTGCTCTGAATCTTATCCAAAAACCTATGCAGACTTTTATTCAGAGTCCCACCAAAAATCGTACCCAGAGCCTGTGTACGAGTCGTACTCTGAGCCAAAATCCCATCCCAACTCTTTTCCTGAGCCCCTTACGATGTCCTACCCCGAGTTACACAGAGAACCTCGCAGGCAATCTGGTTGGAGAACTGAGCCGAACGACGGCCAGCAGGAGTCCCGCCAGGAGCCCTTTACCAGCCATAGACAGGAGAATGTACAAAAAGGGGCTCCGTCCTCCCCCACAAAGGGCTCCCATTATGCCCCAAGGCAGGGCAGAGACCGCGATTCACATCACTCCCCTCTGGACCGCTCTGTTGGTTGCAGACTGCACCACTATGACGGGCAGTCTGACGGTGAGGGGGGCGCTGATCGAAGTCCCATTCCCAAAAGTCGTAGGCAGGCAGCCAGAAGAGCAGAAACCCAGGCCAAGAGCCCCTTGTCCGGGCAGAGCAACTCAGGTGTGGCCCCTGAGGAGCGGAATGCAATTGGTCTCCAGGGGGAGGAAGGAACGAGGGGCTCAGGAAATTCCATCAGCCTGGCGATTAAAGACATTAAGGAGGCGATTGAGGAGATGAAGACGAAGACGGTACGCTCCCCCTACACTCCTGACAAGCCTGTGGAGCCAGTTTGGGTGATGAGGCAGGAGGTCAGCCCCACAGAGGTTTACCCACCGCAGACTACAGCTGGCCATGTAAGTATGACTTCACTCATAATTACTGTTCTTGTTTTTTACAAAAAAATACATTACCCAAAGGACGTGTCCTTATTAAGTAATAAATATGACCTTTGTAAATGGGAGGAGTTTTTTGGACTCGTGTCTTCACACCCAGATTCCTTCAAAGGAGTAGATCAGTCTACTGTTCCTGTTTTCCTTTAGAAACTGAACTGTAGTTATTTTATCTATGCAAGCCTAGCATGAAGATGTTTAGCCTGGCTCTGTCCAAAGTAAACCAATATGCATACAACCAACTGAAGTCTTATCTTGTTGTGTTTGATTAACACATGAACATTTAAGGGTTACATCTGAGGAGTAATTGTTTGATTTTTCTTGTTGATATTTCTATTTCTTTCCCAAAATATTGAACCACAAGGCTGCGCTGACGAGTGACATTGCCTAAGGAGTTTTCTCTGCACTGTAGCAATAATTAAATTAGGAAGAAAGCAAACTAAAGATTCACCTCCCTGGCTCATTTCATCTTGTAGTACTTGGATTGATGCCCAAATCCTGACTCGTGTTGTCTGAATGAGGCGTCAGCTGTTTTGCTGTAGATGCAGTGCAGTTTTTAAAGGAGTGATTCATTTATTTATTTTATTTTTTCTTATTTCGTTTCCTTCTGTCAGTCTTCTCCTCACTCCCCCTCGCAGTCAGTGTCTGAGTTTCCATCCCGCTTCACCTCGGTTCCAGTTCGGGAGCCCGTCAGTCCTCTGAGAGCTGAGTCGGCCAGAGCACTTCATCCTCACCATTATCACCACCAGCAGCCCCAACACAACCATCCCCACCGCCAAGGCCCCCATTCACAGCAGAGGGATACCGCGAGGCCGCCGCAGACGCACACAAAGCCACAACCGTGCGCACCCATGCCGCCTAATCAGCATCAACAACGTCAACATCAACATCAACAACAGACTCGACAACAGCAGCAGCAACTGCCAGCGCAGCAGCCACGACCACAAGTTCAGCCACTGTTCCCCTCGCAGCAGCCGTCTGTCCAGGAGGTACACAACAATACAATACAAACACCATTCAGAAAGAAATATCCATAAATCATCACATATTTTTTATAAAGAGGCTCCTTCAACATCCATCACATTTTATATTTATCTTCAGTATCCAAGTAACCCAGTGACAGTCGTCAGCCATGATTACATTACAAACAGGAACCTCTAATAGCTAATTCGGCATTCTTTTAATGCTGCCATCTTGCCAAAATGTAAACACCTGCAGGTTGTAAATGTCATAGAGTGCAGTGTAACTTACTGCATCCATGGCAACATGGAGGATGAATGCTGCGCGCGCAGGCAGGCAGGCAGCCATCTTTTACAAGGGGTTTATCTGCCAGCAGCTAAAAGGCTGCCAGCAGTAAAAGTCTGGCAGAATTGAAATGAGTTAGGAGAGACCTGCAGTATGTGAGTAGAAATAATAAGGATGCTGATAGTTTTTCCTTTTCTGTGCCTTCTCAGATTCGCAGATCTCTTCCTTCGTTCCCAACATTTGTGGATGGTGAGTGGAGTGAAAATCACATCATCCTCTGCTCCATCTCATTCTGTTGACATAAACATGAATACTTTAACATATTACATTTTACAGTCTGTTTAATTTAGTTGTGTCCTGCTGTGCTCTCATATTTAAAACATTTAACGATATTGTAGTTGTTGGGCTTATTCTTTTTAATTTCTTTTTATTTATATAGCGCCATATTACAAAGTTATCTCAGGGCACTCTATTGAGCAGGTTTAGACCAACTCCCACACATACAAAGACCCAACGTTCCCACCATGAGCAGCACAATCCGCATCAGATCGTTGCCATATCTCCATTTTAATGTGTGATTGTGTGCTGGTACATTTTTGCATGTATGTTTGTGTGCCTGACGAGTGCGTTGGGTTCATGCAGTCCCAGGACCATGTGACTCTGAAGACCTTATTGACGGCATCATCTTTGCGGCGAGCTACCTGGGCTGCACCCACCTGCTGTCAGAGAGGACGCCCACAAAGAGCGCCCGCATGCAGCAGGCACAGGAGGCCATGAGCAGAGTGCGGGTGAGAGCAACTCTTCATTCTGCAGTCACATCAGTGTCTGCGTCCACTCTGCGTCCACTCTGCGTCCACTCTGCGTTCACTCTGTAGTGAGCAGTAAATTGAGATTCCGGACACTTATCAATCATTTTGCATCATCACTGACATGTGTAGTGTCGCCTGACTGTAATGTTTTGCCTCTATAGAATGTGCCAGATTGCATTGTGGGATAGTTAGCAGAAAGTAGAATATAGGCCATGGACATTACTTATTTTATTCCATTGTAGGAATATTAGCAGGCAGTATTTAGTGTATAAAATGCACAAGTCATCTTGAATATTCCCATTTGTTGAAATAGTTTAGCCATAAAAAACCATTGAATCTGGATTTGAGCATTTTCAAGTATGAACATCATACAGCTTCATTAAAGAGCTGAACAAGCTGATACAGAGGAATTAAGATGAGCCTTTAGTGACCTCCAGAGGGGAAGTTCAAGGACAGAAAGACGTGCAGATAAATATAAATGTAAAAACAAAAATCAAAACTATACAAGAACATTAAACTCTAAATGTACCTTCTACGCAGTATACATAGTAGCCATGACAAGAGACTAATGTAATACTGTGACAAAGTAGTGCGTTTATACTTTGGGGTATGAGATTATTTTCACAGCCTCAACTCTTGTTAAACTGAATATTTAGGGGTTACATGTTGGAAGGAATATTAATGCTTCGAACAGACATCAAGGAGCTCAAACATCAAACCCCCGGCTCCTCGGTTGGGAGAGACATTTTCTTACACGCTTGGACACATCATCAGTGATGTAACTGAAGTTCGCTTCATATTTGGGTCTTTTAAAGTCAGAAACCCTCAGCAGGCAGCACAGCTGCGAGCAGAAAGTCCCCGGTTTCCTGCACAGTGCATCATCCACAGATCACTGCTCCTGATCCACAGTCGTCCGGGCTTTTCTCCTCGGCTCCTCTGGATGTTATATAAACTGTTGATCATGGCCCGGGAGACTGTAGCCCCCGCTTTGTGCTCTAGTCGCAGTGCATGATGTCAAACATGCATCACGCAAAGGAAACACTTTTACCTTTAATCACAGTGGTTCTAATAATTGTATCAGTACATATAAATGTGTCTTGTCTCATACGGGTTCACGTGGGTTGTTTTTGCCGTTCACGTGAGAAGAGAGATCCGCTGATGATGTTGGATACACCAAAAGCAACAGATTTGCGGTCAGTTGAGAGAAAGACCGCTCACAGCGACAGCGTGGCATTCAAACATGGAACTGTGAGCAGACGCAGGAACAGCTCCGCTCTCCGGACGCTTGACTGACAGTTCTGGGACATCGCCTCCGTTAAGGTCTGAGAAACCTGCAGGGACGGAGACGGTTAGAGACGGTGTAATGATGAGGGGACTTTTTTTACAATGTAGAAGACGGAGTGGAGCCTCGCTGTTGAACCAACTGGGTGAGCTGGCGTCTCACTTGTCAGGCTGATACAGAGTACCCGTCTGATACAGTGCTGCCCCCCACCCCCAAATGTAACATTGCTAAGTGTGTGTGTGTGTGTGTGTGTGTGTGTGTGTCTAAGATGAATGTTTCATGTGTTTTAAGACAACATGAGGTTGTAACTACAAGCCAGTTCTTAACTAGTGGAGATGCTCAATCTCCAACATCTTCTCCTTTTTTAGGCTTTTTAAAATATTGATGAGAAGGTTTCTGAAATTGCATCACACAGTAAAAGGAAGTTATTGTGAAGCAGGAAGTGATGATGTAGTACGAGCCACTCAGCTCAGTCAATGAACATACAAGAACAGGATGTTGTATTTAATGTTACGTCAGGTCAGGGCACATTCAGGGGCAACTTTCTTATTTAAATGCATTCTATCTTTATATATCGTTATATTTTCTTATGTGGTGTTTTTTTTGTTCTCGACAATACAGTGTAATAACTAAAAACAACACTGTATAACAATAACAACATAATAGTGAAAAAAAAATGTTTTTCAGATTCATTAGTTTAAAGCTCAGAAATGGCCAGTATTTAAAATATATATTGAGAGAAAGAAATTACCATTAAGGTAAAATAAAGTAAATTAAGTAGTTTTACCATCTTGGATGTCCAAATTGTCGAGATGATGAGCTCACAAACGGACAAAATGCAGACTTAAAACACCTATATGATGACAAATATGGCTAAAAGCAAATTACATGAACGTCTGTGTAAAAAAAAAAAAAAAAAACTTCGGCAGAGAAAGACGGGCGCTGATTATCACACGAGATGTCGGTGAAACTCAAACTAAAGTGAAATACTGGACGTGACATAATGGCCGTTCAGTGATACACTCTGATGTCCAACGCAGGTCAGGAGTCAGACATGAGCTGAGGAGGAGGAGGGAGGAAGGAGGGAGGAGGAGGAGGAGGAGGTTGGCGTGGTTGAAATGACAACTCCTGACATGTTTGCTCCGGGCTCAGAGAGCATCTGGAACTGTCAACAGTGTTTACAAAAGAACCACATCTTCCCGACTACAGTAAATAAATAGTAGTTAGCGTTGCGTCAGCTGTAATACAGGTCTGATTATCACTATAGAAGGATTTATGGATAGAACAGGAGGCAGAACAGCTGCTGGATCAGCTGCAAACTGATGTTGTGATAAAAGAACGAGTCAAAATGGTAAAAACAAAGTGTGGAAGAGTCTGAACTTACAGCCTTCATCAGGCTTCACCCTCACACTTCACTGCAGTCATCTCACCGTTTCATAACCTCCAAACTTCTGTTTGTGAGGTTTCATACTGCGCATGAAAACTAATAATAAAATACCTCAATGTGACAGAAGTTAAAGAACTAAAACAAAAGCCTATTTTGTCTGACCAACAGTCCAAAACCCAAAACTACAGCCATCGATAATGTTAGTGTCGAGTCAAAAGGCCTGACATTAAAACGTCTTAATGCAGCGGCTGCTGACCATCTTCACCCAGCTCTCCAAACAACCCCCTCTCAGCAGGCAGCGCGACGAGTCTGAAGGGCGCAGCGTCCGACACATAACGGCCTCGGCTGAAATGGAAAAACCTGAGATCCTTTTCAGATTTCAGATTACATCCTCTTTAATCACGTCTGTACTGATGAAGACGAGCAGGGCGGGTTTTTAACCGTTGAAACAACACAGAGGCACTTCAGCGAGCGAATGGTGGCACACGGCAACGCGTGGAGACGAACCCCGAGCTGCGACGAGGACGCTCGTCTGTCTTCAGGGTCCTACGTGTCACATTGATGAAGAGGAAACTTTTGATAATTTTTGCTGCAAAGGCCTCTGGCAGCCTGCTGTTGTCAGACGTGATAGACAGCAACATCACTGTGTCACCCACACACACACACACACACACACACACACACACACCTTTAAGATGCTTTGGTCCCTTTATCCGGCGTCTGGAAGTGAGACCGTCTCCAGTGAATGAGGCGATTGTTTGTCTCTTTCTGAGTCTCTTCTCTCTGATCCCTGCAGGCTGCTCAGAAACAGACAAAGAACAGGAAGAAGGTACGTTTGTTTTGGGATTTGTGCAAGTTTGATGTAGAAGATGACGCATGTACAGAAATGCTAATGTTAGACAGAGCGCCGTGCAACACGCAGCGTGGACAGATTTCACATATAAGGCCTTTTTATTGACCTCTGTCTTTGTTTACTTGAATTCTTTATTTGTACTCTTTATGTTTTCTTTAGTGTGTAGATGGCACGAGACACTGCTGTTTTGCTTTCATTAGTCTGTAGCCGTTGGATCTGATGACTCTTGACACTTGTGACGCCTGCTGTTCATCCACCTGTTGCCTCACTTGTTTTCTCTCCGGCTGCAGAGCCCCGACGGAGACGCTGCGTGCACCACTGAGGTGGATCTGTTCATGTCCACGCAGAGGATCAAAGTCCTCAATGCAGACACTCAGGTATAAACACGATAATACGCTTTCCTCCTTTTACTTTGACAATAAATACGTTTTAAATATTTCAATATCAGAGGGACAATGTCATCGTACAGAGAGAGAGAGAGGTGGCACGCTGTGACCAGGGACCCAAAGACAGCTGATTAATTAAGAGTGCGTCGTGTCTTTTGCATCACCAGGAGTCTATAATGGACCTGCCACTGAGGACGATCTCCTACATAGCCGACATCGGTAACATGGTAGTGCTGATGGCCCGGGGGAGGATGGTGCGCTCCCGCAGCGCACAGGAAAACCTGGACCACACAGCTGAGCAGACCACCATGACCCAAGACGACCGGCGGCTGTACAGGATGATCTGCCACGTCTTCGAGTCCGAGGATGTGAGTTACTGATTCTTTGTTATCAACAACAACCAAACACATCGTTCTGTTTGGAAGCTCGTATGTGGGTGTGCTGCTCGCCGCTGTCTCACAGTAACTCAAACCAAAGTGGTTCAAGAATCAGAACTGATTTGGTGTGAAGGGGGGCAGAAGAGGAGCCGAGACTTCAGTACAGTTTTCCTGGCGCAACATCTTGTGGCCGTTTGAGGAACTGCAGTTTATACTGATAATTCTCTTACATTCCTGTCAGTAATAATAACATTGCACTCTGAGATCTGGGAACACTACAGAATCATTTCAGAATCAGAAATACTTTATTAATCCCAGAAGGGAAATTGCTTTTTGATACAGTTACAATGCTCAATAAAGTTATTGAAAAAAGAATAATAAACAGTAGAAAAATAGAGGGTGTAGA
>JAVQJD010098659.1:0-17535 GCA_036023655.1 Nannoperca australis | reverse complement strand
CGTCCCCCAAAACCCACGCATGGAGCCTGGTCCCGACTCTCTACGCCCTTCCTGGCGCGAGATATTAAGGAAGGGAGCGTGACAGCAGTGGTTTTCATCCTGTATCCTAACCCTAACCCTAACCCCTAACCCATCAGTACCAATATTATACATATAACCGGACTCAGAACACCATACTTACCTCTTGGAATACATGCTAACCCTCAATATGTGGAACTTTTACTTACCTCTGATTTTTAACCTCCATATTTAAAAACCCTACTCAGGAATTAATACAACACTTACCTCTTGGATTTTTTCCAACGCACCTCTGCTATAATATTACTATTACTTGTTTAGATCTTTTACCTACTTCTCTATTACAGGTCAGGGGTGAACATGGTCAAGAGGATGGTGAGTGACATGCGCTGGCCTGTGCACTACCTTTGACCTCTATCTAACTGCGAAGTCGTCGGACGACGCGGGGAGGTCTCTGGGAAACGAACCACCCCTAACCCAACAAGTTGTTGTATTTTTATAATTTTAATAAAGCAAATAATAAGAAAGAAAGAAAAGAAAGTGAAAACACTAAGTGAAGGTCCACGAATTGTCTGACGTAGTCACTGACTTATAACTTCATAGACACGTAGCAGCAAAAGAAAAGATATCAAGACAACTCTATTCTCATTCTTGTTTATAAGCTCAGTGTCTCACCCTGGGATAAGAACACAGGTCAGACTGTTCTTAGTTTCTTAGTCTCCAGTTTCTTATCAACCCAATGCTGTCTCTCACGACAGAGATAACAGACCCAAATTATCTAAGTGCAGAGAGTACACATGATCAGACATTTACGTACAGTTATTGTAGCAAAGCATATTAAATCATAAGAAATATAATAAAGAGACCACCACAACAAAATACACAGCTGAAACACTGAAAATTATGTTTTTCTAAGTTTTATTGAAACACTGGATTCTCAACAACTGAACAGAAAACATGTCCACATTAAATAAGGAGGAACCTCAGATGGAAGATAAAGAAAAAAGCAGTGATCGAAGACAGAGCAGGAACTTCTTTCTGAACAGGGTCCAATCTGAAACACAGAGACTGTTTTTGTATGGAAGTAACCAGATTTTAATGACTCTACTTTTGAAACAAGCTGATGAATACACTCACATGTTGTTTCAACCAGCCATGATATGCTTGACAAAAGCTGAAATGAAATACAGAGTCCTTCAGTCATTTTTTCAAAGGTCTGTTTTCTATTTATTAACTGTGTGATACCTTCATAGTTAATACATCCATTAGCATCCTCCTGTCCAGCCAAAAGCTTGTCCACTTCTCCTTCTGTCATCCTCTCTCCTGATAATAAAAAACATACACAACATGTAGTCACAATGTCTGAGCATTCTCAGTGTAGATTAAGCCAACGTTGACACAAAACATAGTATGATAATTGATGATGATTTAAAAAACATATTACAAATAACGTTTAACTGCTTCAGTTCACTGAATAATGCAGGTCCATAAGAATTGAACAACAAAACTGTAGTCTTTAATGTCAAAAACTAAAATCCAATCAGTGTTGACCAACTGTGAGATTATGAGTTCTTGTTGTCACTTTCATTTAAAATCATGTGCATGCTTTCATAGAAAAAATATAATCTATTTAACTTCACTTGTTAGGACCCTGTTTCATGGTGGCTAACCCTTTATAAACTGTGATCATCATACCCAGAGTGACCAGAACATGTCTCAGTTCTGCACCCATTACCGTCCCATTTCCTTCTTTATCAAAAACTCTAAGGCCTTCCACAAAGTCCTCGTACGTCCCCTGTTAACACACACACACACAGTGCATAATAAATACTTTTGCCAAAAAGATTTACTCTTTGACCTCTGAACTCTTAGAGGTGAAAACTAAAACTTTTACTTTGTCTTTGGACTGAGCCACATGTTGCAGCATCGGCAGAAAGGTCTCAAAATCCACCAGATTCCTGTCCATATCTGCTCAAAAAGACAAGCACAAGAGAAAACGTTGTTACATAACGTTTAAAAGCATCTGAATACAATAATACTTTTATAAGTTCTGCCTATTACAGTAAGTTGCTTTTGTTGCCAAGTTAAATAAATGTATATATGCATATAAATGAATGCATATACTGTATATTACATGTGATTATTTCATAAACAAAACATGTATGTTTGTGGCTGTACCCTCGGGTTTGGGGCGTCCCAGCACTCGAAGGACTTCAGCGTTGGACGGATTTTGTCCGAGAGCTCTCATCACGTCTCCACACTGAGAGAACGAGATCTTCATCTGACTCTCTGGAGTTCGGTCAAACAGTTGGAAGGCTTCTTTAAACTCTACACACACGTCAGTGATCATATTATGATTAGTAATAATATCACTCTGGAAACAGCAGATAGTTGTGATTCACTTCAAAAACTGTGTTTTACCTTCAATCTGATCAGCGCTGAACTCAATCTGAAAAATGTAAAAGAAAATGTTGATCTGGAATCAACACATACTGATGAATGAGCTCTTTACATGAAATCAATCATTAAACAAACGTTTCTCTTTGTACCTGACCAAATGTAGATATGTGTTAGTATTTAAATATACTATTCTTTAATTCTTCCATGTATGTATGGGTCATTTAATATGTTAAAACATTCATATTTGTTACATTTATCTGGTCTGAACTAACTTTTGCTAGTTTACAATTTTAATGGAGACCACAACACTTTTATTCTATTTTTCTGTTAAACTAAATATAAGCTTTAACAAAGCTTTAAGTGCTCTGGTTCATAAAAACACAAAGTAAGTTGGTCAGACAGATAGACAGACGGACAGATAGACAGACCTTGATGCTGTGTGGGTCGAAGTCTGGTTCTTTAGCAGTTTCTGGCTCTGGATATATTTTAACTGCTTCTTTCTTTTGTTCGGGTTTCTTGGGGGCCATGATGGACGATAAAACAGGATTCAAATAAATTAAAGAATCAGAAAAAATAGGGTGACTGAATGAAGAAAATGAAGAGAGGAACAGGAGAGAAAACAGGAGATTCCTCTGTGACACAGGTTTAAATACCCGTCACACTCAGAGTCCATCAGATCCATTTACGGTCAGAGAATTAACTAATGGATGAATCCTCACAGGATTTCTACTGCAGAGAGACAAACTTCAAATAGATCTAAAACAAATTCCACAATCCTCTACTGAACCCACACAGAGCACACATCTTCTCAGACCACTTAAAAACACCATATTGACTGTTCTCTGCTGAGACCACCTCAAATAGAAAACACATTGACTGGTCTCTGCCGAGACCACCTTAAATAGAAAACAGTTCTCATCCATGTGACAAACTGCTGCTGCTGCTTTCAGAAACTCATTTTTAGTAGAAACTAAAGTTCACCTTTTTCAAAAGAATCAAATCTGGGAAATGTCATTATTTCCTGGTTTAGAAGTTGGGTTCATGAACAAAGAGAGCAGGACGCAGACAGACAGGTAGAGTACAGGGGCTCAGTGCTCAGTGCTACAACATTCCGAACAAGGTAGCGCAACCAGCGTGATCTCCGTGGATTGATATCGGGACTGGCCGGGCTACTGACTAGGCTAATGGAGCAGCCACCCGCTGCCGAGCCTCTGCCTCACCAACGCCAGATCCATAGTACACAAAATGTTAGATGTATGTTCGTGAATGCTGTGTGCTCATCATCACGGAGACCTGGCTACACTCAAATATCCCCAATGCTATGGGAAAAACACTCTGGACCATGTGTATTTTAACATCAAGCATGCATACAGAGTCGTACCCCTCCCCCACTTGGGCCTGTCTGACCCCCTTTCCCTGCTTCTCACCCCAGCATACACCCCTCTAAGTCGGCAAACAAAGCCCACAAAGAGGACCATCACCACCAATGGTAGCACTCTCCCAACTTCAGGACTGCTTTGAACACACCCAGTGGGATGCCTTTTACCATGAGGACCTGGCAACATTCACAGACACTGTACTGTCCATCAAGTACTTCATTGGGAACGTCACTGTGGACAAATGGATCCATGTATTCCCTTACCAGAAATCTCGGATGACAAGCCAGGTCCGCTTGCTCCTCCAAGCCCATGACTCAGCCTTCAGATCAGGCAAGTTGTGTACAGCGCTGCTCGTGCCGACCTGAGGAGAGGCATCAAGACCGCCAAAGCAGATCACAAGAGGAAGATAGAAGACCATCTCACCAGCAACAACCACAGACAGGTGTGGCAGGGCTTACAGAGCATCACCAACTACAGAGGTTGTGATGGGATATCCAGTGACTCAAGTGTGATGCTGGCAGAGGAGCTGAACAGCTTCTTCAGCCTCTTTGAGACTCCAATACAGCACTCAGCCACACAACTGCAGCCCCCTCCAGCCTCGAACACCCCCCCTTCTCAATCTAGAGGTGCAGGAAGTGAGACGCGTGCTCTGGTCAGCAAACCCCAGGAAGGCTGTGGGCCCAGATGGAGTACCTGGGAAGGTGCTCAAGGCATGTGCCTACCTGCTCTCGCAGGTCCTCACCGACAATTTCAACCTGTCCCTGGCACAAGCCCTCATGCCACCCTGCCCGAAATCTGCCACAATCATTCCAGTTCCCAAAAAGTTACCTACAGTCAGCCTCAATGATTACTGCCCCATAGCACTCACCCCAGTCATAACCAAGTGCTTTGAGAAACTCATTTTACAACATATTAAAGTCTGTCTCCTCCCCACCCTGGACCTGCATCGCCTATCAGGCAAACAGATCCACCAAGGATGCCATAACCATAGCTCTCCACTCACGCATTGAGTCACCTGGAACACCAGGGGAGCTGGTGTTCCAGGTGACCTCAGCTGAATTCAATTTAAATTCAATTCAACTTTATTTATATAGCGCCATATCATAACAAAGTTATCTCAGGGCACTCCATCGCATGGAGCAGGTCGAGACCAACTTCAACACACACAAAGACCCAACAATCCCACCATGAGCAAGCACTAGGCGACAATGGCAAGGAAAAACTCCCTTTTAACAGGTAGAAATCTCGAGCAGAACCAGGCTCTAGGTGGGCGGTCATCTGCCTTGACCGTGTGGGTTGAAAGGGGGGGGCAGGAGAGAGAGCAGTAATCCCGGACATTCTGGTTTCCAAACTTTCCAACTTAGGTGTCCCTCTACCCACCTGTGACTGGATAAAGGACTTTTTGGTCAACCGACCACAGCGTGTGAAACTGATCAAGAAGGCCCAGCAGCGGTTACACTTCCTGAGGGTTCTCAGAAAGGAACATCTCAAGACAAAGCTGCTGGTGACCTTCTATCGCTCCACAGTTGAGAGCTTGCTGACCTACGCTATCACGGTGTGGTACTCCAGCTGCAAGAAGGCAGACAGGAAGAGGTTGGCAGAGGGAGGTAAAAACAGCACAGAGGATCATCAGCTGCCCTCTGCTCTCCCTGGCAGACATCTACAACTCCCGTTGTCTCAGAAGGGCCAGGAACATCATGAAGGACAACACTCACCCTGGTTTCCACCTCTTTAACCTGTTGCCCTCTGGCAGGCGCTACAGGTCCATACGAACAAGAACTAACAGACTCAGGAACAGCTTCCGTCCTAAAGCTGTAAACATATTAAACTCAAACCCGCACTGACAACACTTTCTTGTTTAATATCTACCCCATACCTGTGCAATATATGACATACCTGTGCAATATACATCCACTGTGCGATATTGATTTATTTATTCATACTGATTATGTCTTTTATATAGGTTTTGTATTTTATAGGCTTATTGTGTAAGGAGCTGCTCTTTAAATCTCATTGTACTGTGTATAATGAAAATAAAGGCTTTTTATTTTATTCTATTCTATTGTTATGCTATTGAACAGACCAATACATGTATTTGAGGGACTTTCTATTTACTGAATTTAAAGTAAAAAGAAGGCTTAAACAAAGGAGGACAAAGGAAGGCAACAGGTGGTTTACAAGACAGGTAACAGGACACAGGACTGATGGTCCTGGAGTAGGTGGGCAGGTTACTAACTTAGGATCAGGTAATGAAGAAAGTCTGAGTGCATTTGGTGGGCAGGTAATGAAAGTCAGGTGTAGAAAGTTTCATAGAAACGCCGATTGAAGTGCGGCTGCAGTTACATCAAAATTAAAAGAATTTTAGTGATACATTGCGAAAATAAAGTGCTGACAGAAACAATTTAAAGAAGAAAAATGTTTCAATTTATTGTACTTCTCCTCTTTCACCAGTTGGGGGGAGCGTCTGACAGGAACTAACCTGTCTGTCAACATGCGTCAGCTGAGAAATTTTTGCTGTTGGAGTTAAAAGCTTGTCCTCTGATTTCTACTCCGGGTCAGAACCACCATGTTTCACTGAAAGTTTACACCTGTTCCAAGTCACCACCAGGAGGCATCCACCTCAGTCCTCATACACAGATGAGTGGAGGCCCAGTTCAACAGCACTCATTCTAACTGGGTTTTGAACCTGTAGTGTTCAGACTGGAAACTAAAGTTCACTCAAAGATGTGCAGACTACAACCATTGGAGGTTTTAGTCCCATAATCAGCGAGGCTAAAAGAACTTAAATACTTTACTCAAGTAAAAGTAAAATTCCTTGTAAAAGTAAACGTAGGTCAGTTCACATGTACTTAGTAAATGTAACTGCATTACATAAAACATTACATTGTATATGATGTAAACGTGCATTAACTTTGTACGTTTTCTATAGATGACACTTTGCAGCATGTTCATACAACTGGTTATTAATTATTAATTAAGGCTCCTGTCCATCATAGACAATCCCAGTCATCCACTGCACAGCGCCACCTCCAGGCAGAGGAGCAGCTTCAGTGACAGGATGTTGTCACTGTCCTGCTCCACAGACTGAAGAGATCGTTCCTCCCCCACGCCGTACGGCGCTTCAACACCTCTCGGGTAGAACAATAACTCAAAACAAGCTCCGGACTCACTACACACACACACACACACACACACACACACACACACACACACACACACACAACGCACCGCACCGTGGACACACGCGACATCTATATGTGGACCTAAGTGTGTACAAACTGTTGCAAAATGTATGTCACACACTGCCATTTTGAACAACTGCACCTTTTATATTGTTTTTCTATTTTTATATATTGTATTTTTACCTTTGATTTTATTATAGTTTCTTTTCGCACTTTAATGTAACTTGCATGCCCGTTTGTTTCCTCCTTTCAAGCTGCTGGAACTGTGAATTTCTCTTGGAGATTAATAAAGTATCTATCTATCTATCTATCTATCTATCCTCTCACACACACACTGCTACCAAACCGCTACCGAGCCACGCCCCCAGCCACGCCCCTGTGCGGCCCTCAGAGCGACTCTGTAATGAACCCACAGAGAGTTCGGTGTCTTCGGGGCCGGCCGGCTGATTCCAATCAACAGACAGATTACCAACAATGCACCTCTGTGTGATGAACACTGCTGCAGGACGTGCCCTGTGTTAGATTAACGGCGTGATCAGCTGATCAGACACAGCGGGAGTCTGTTCTCCAGGAATCGAACCTGCGAGCGTCACAGCACAGAGCAGCCAGTCCTGTATCTACAGAGGAATCAGCCGTCTGTGTTTTCTGTGTCAGGCTGTAACAACACTCCTCTTTACTCAGTCTCTACCCCCCCCCCAGAAGTACATGACCCGATGGACCTGGACAGGATGTGATGTCATGCGTGTCAGGTCACGTGATGGGACTTCCTGCTCGGACAGACACCTCAGGTAGGATCTGTGTCTGCAGACTCTTGGCTGCCATCTGCTGGTGTGACTGCAGGTCTGCGTGAGGAACCAGCTTACAACGTGTCCTTAAAACATCATAACAGAGTTCTCTGAGGACACCAACTCTTATATTTACAAAGACAACAGGACCAGCAGGAGACAACAGGACCAGCAGGGGACACCAGGACCAGAACCAGCAGAATCAGCTAACAGGGTTCCCTTGAGCTCGACCTGCAGGAGTCTGATGGCTTGTGGGTTTTAGTGTTAAGTCAGAGTGTGAAAGTCATCGTGGATGCAGACAGCAGTCGACCCTCCCTGCTGTCCTTTGTCTTTCTTACAGATGCACAATGCATTAAGTGAAGTTAAGGTGGTATTTTAAGGCGGCGGGGCTCCTACCTGCGAGCGCCTTGATGCGGGAGCGTTCGAACAGGCGGGCCGAGCTGTTCTCATTGTCCCAGTCGTCGTCCCAGCGGTTGTTGACCGTGTCGTTGCTGCTGTACTGCTGCTGCAGCTCCATGTGGTCGAACTCAGCGGCCACCGTCGTCATCATGACCTTTCACCTCTGACACACGCCTCGATGTCAGCGGAGACACGTCCACATCGGCGGCTTCAGGCCGAGCCCTGCGGAGGAACCACGAGTCATTAATGACATTAAACATCTGGAAACATCAGGACACGTTTGATCCACAGGATGTCTTTTATTAATGAACTCACAGCAGCAACAACAAGAGACATCAACAACAACAGAAACATCAACAGCAACAACAGAAACAACAACATTAACAACAGAAACCACAACAACAACAACAACAACAGGCTGCTACAGGCGGAGCGCTCTGAGCCGCCGCCCTGCTAGCTGTTAGCTTGGTATGCTCTCATGTGTTTGCATACTGCTCTTGTAAACAGCGTCAGACCGTCTCCATAACAACTGAGGCACAACTACAAATCCCAGAGAGCATTGCATTAAGAACCCTCCAATCAGAGAGCTGCATACGTACGTTTGTATGGACTCGCTTCACTTTCAGCTTGGATCAAATGCAGCTGAGGCTCATGGGTAATGTAGTATTCTTCAAACACAATCTGAAGGAGGGATTCGTGTGGACGTTTAGTGAAGTATTTTCAGATGTGTGTGATGTCATGATGTGATGTCGTGCTGAGAGCAGCCACGCTGAGCTGCGATTGGCTGCTGGGTCAGCTGACCAGAGCTAATGGAGGAAGTAAACGACTCCATCACATCAGTTACTGGACCGAGCAGCAGCAGGAGCCATTACAGCACTCAGACATCCAGAGGACGTCCTGAGGGACCCAGCCTCCATTAATGGATCCCACTTCCCAGAATCCTCTGCTGGATGATGGAAACAGATCTGTGATCAGTGTGACAGCCGGCAGCAGCATCACAGGATGTTCTTTTATATTTATATTGTTATATCTGCCTGCGATCTCCAGCAGGTCAGAGCTCAGCCGAGTTACGCCTCGTGTTTGATCACTACATTAGTACGTGATCACGATCGCTCTGATCCATATTTATGATCTTTATCAGAAACGTGACATCATGTCCTCTTCAGTAATGTGAGCTTTATCCGGACTGAGCGTTTCCTCCATACCAGATCAATCAATAACCTCCACTCTGTCCTGTCCACGCACTTATCATACTGATCGTTTTTAATCAAACGTCATGAAGTGGTGGTGATCAGTTCTCAGTCAACACAAACCACAGAAAGGAAACAAATCCTCACACAACCAACAAAACCTGTTTATCAATAATAATCTTTTCAGCTCAACTCTGATCGTGTGGAAATAATGAAATCAATATCATCAATATAATCAATATTCTCAGAGCAAAGTGAAAAATCAAAAGTCAACGGAAACAAGTGAAACCAGGTTCCAGCTGTTTGGGGATAAAAATAAAGGGGGGGGGGGCAGGAAGTGTTAGCGGCCCCACCCTCTCCCACTGGGTCTGTTTGGCTTCACATTCCCCAAACATGACGACAGCCCCCCCCGACAGGAAGTCACAGCCCTCCCAGCAAACAGACTGACACCACTTCATAGTAAAACTATATTAAACACCATCAGTTTGCTGGAGGGTTAATCCTAGTAGCTGGAGGCATTAGCCTAGCTTAGCACAAAAACTGGAAGCAGGGGGATACTGTTAGCCTAGCTCCATCTAGCTCCTGTGACTGATTTACATGTTAGCTAACAGCCTGGAGTGTCTCACTGTGCAGAGGCCCTTTCTGTGAATACACCGGGGGGGGGGGGGGGGCAGTAACACAACAAATGGCAGTAACACCTGAAATACCCCCAAACATTCTTCAGAGCCTGACAGTCACAGCTGAGGAAACACACACACAGACACACACACGGCGGCATCACCTGTCTCCCAGCAGCAGCTGTCTCACACACACACACACGTTAGCTGACCACACCCTCCATCACATTTCTGCTGAATCACTCATGAAAACAGTGAATCCGTCCTGAAACTGTGGGTTGATTCTGAAGTCACGTGTTTCTCGTGTCTCTGTAGAACTGAACTGTTACGATGAAACTGAAGTCCGAGTGTCGGGGTCTGTCTGAAAGTCCATGAGCGTCTTGACCCTCCAGAGTCCACTTGTGGCACAGACCATAGTTCCCCACAGTTCTTCATCTGGTTCCTCAGCATCACAGTGCGACCGGCTGGACTCGGTACAAAGACGGTTTTATAATCAAAACAGATTCTGGACCTGTGGTTCTTCTTGAACCTGAACACTCGAACACTCCAGTGGGTTTTACTTTTTCAACGAGCAGCTGATCAGACAATCGACCCACTAATGGATCACAACATTACAGCGAGGGATGTGGGGGGGGACCTGTCAGCTCGCCGCTGTGTTGGAGGACACGGGTCCATCTTTGTCTTGGAGACCGGCTGATATCGGTTCTGTAACTGATCACCTTCATTATTGATTGATCTACCAAGTATTTGTTGAAATGTATTCAAAGTGATTCTTAAAACCAACTTCAGTTCAGCAACTGTTTGTTTACTGTCCGTCCACTAACCGATGGCCTCACTGGGGCAGGATCAATAACATCTGAACACATTATATCAAAGATCAGATCCTGCAGAAATAAATCACAACTAGAACCTGCTGCCGATAAGAAGACAGAACCACAGAAACCTGGAAATGTTCCGGCCATATTGATTATTCCCAGAAGATCTCTACAGACGTTCCGCTGCATCCTGTCAGATACATTAACACTAATGTGTTCTCTCTATTAAAGTACCTCCATAGAACCTCTGGAGAACGTATACTAAAAGGTTAACAAAGCAATTCAATGTTTAGTTTACGTTCCAGGAAACTTTGTTCCCCACAGGAACTCTGTTAAAGAACATTTATACCAAGTTCTGCACAGAAAATTTATAATAATGTACGGGGAACGTTTTTGTGAGGTAAGAACGTTCACATGTGGTCCAAAGTAAGGTTCTTGTATTTAGTTCCCAGATTACTGAGTTGGGTCTTAAAAACGTTGTAAATATATTCCTTACGTTTGTTATAGAACCCCCAAATCCTCAAAAGTTAAACCCAAAGCATGTTTTAAGACCAAACTCAGTGATTTGGAGGTTCTATAACAAACGTTTGGAACATTTCACAACTTCAACTGGAATAAGAAATGTGAAAATGTCCAGATGGAGAACATTAAAAGAAGTTCTAGAGATGGAAAAGAACATTCTCCAAATGTTCTAGACATATAACCACACACTACTGAAGGTCCCTGCAGGTATTCATGGATCCGTAAGAGAACATTTTGTAGAGATCTTTTAACGGTGCAACCATAAAAACCTTGAAGGAACGTTACAGGAACGTTGGGATTCCCTTAACTTTAGAAAAACATTGAAGCAATCAAACACTGGAGACTGTTGTTTCTACAATGTTCCTTTAACATCAGAACATTAAGTACGAGAAGCTTTTATGGAGGTAAAGTAACCGCAAAGGGACCGTTGCCTGAAGGTAACTGTGGGAACCGAAGAGGATTTAAAAAACACAAGGTTCTAATATATTTGTTTTAGTGAATGTATCTACAATGTTCTCATGTGGCAAAAGAAATGGAAACACCGCCTACACTGGGTGGAGGTTACAGGAACCACACAGGAACCCTGTTGGTGTTGACGGAACAAGTAGACGACACCTTGAAGGAACCTTCTTGCAAGGAACAGTACAGCAAGAACACGTATGGGTTCCCATATTTGTTCTCTGTAGTGTATAATACACTTTTATACAAATATAAAACTGTGACCCCTCTTTATTAACGTCACACGTGTTTCTGATTAAATGCATTGGCACGTGTGCTACAGCTGGAACCACGAGAACCACGAGAACCCAACGGGAACTGTAGAAAACATCCGCAGCTAAACGTTATTGTCTGCAGCGCGTTGTGTTGGATGTTGGGATTTACTGAGAACTTTGAACCGACCGGTGCTGCACCCTTTCTTTGGGTGGTGGTTATCCCCCCCCCCATCATCACAACATAACGGTTGTGTCGAGTTGTAAAGAGCGTGTCTGCGGGAACCCGAGGGAACCTGAATGTTTACAGAGATTCACTAACATCAGGAAAACGTTGGGGGAGGGGGTGTTCACGCGAGGCCCGCTCAGACCAGGTCCTGGTCGCCAGCAGTCCCGCGGTCTCTGATTTCCAGCATTTTCTGTGTCGGTGTGTTTGTCTGCGCACCGGCCTGCAGAGCCTCCCCCCGCCGGGGACCGCAGCTGCAGGCCGGCCGCTGCCCGCGCATTCCACCGCCAACAAATATACACCCGCAAATGTGCGGAGGGCGTTTGAGTGCGAGGCGCTCCGGTGTTTATTGTCCTGAACACGCACATTATCACGCACATCACCTCCGCCTCCCGCGGCCACGCCTGTTTTTGCGTCCATGCATGGCGCACCGTTATTATCCTCCATCCTCCGGCCGAGACAAATGGCTGCTGGCGGGGCGGGGGGGCCGCTGCACGGAGCGGGTCCGGCCGGGAGAGAGGGCCGGGCCTCCGGGAACACTGTCTGCCTCACACCGGAGCAGCAGAGTCGGATCACCGAGATTCAGCCTCCGACACGAAGCGAAGTTTGCGGAGGATCCGAGGCTCCGGTGTGTCGCTCCGCAGAGCTCCAATCACAGCAGAACCAGCAGAACCATCAGAACCAGCAGAGACTGGAGAGGGAGACTCACCTGCTCAGAAGATCACAGCGAGTCTGCAAACTTCAGCGGAGACGAACAACAGTCCGCAAACACGGAGACAGGCTGCAGACGGAGGGAGCTGCTGCTGCTGCTGCTGCTGCTGCAGGGAATGACGGGAAAGAATCCGCACTGCCCCCCCCCCCATCATCATCATCATCCCGGAGCCTCCTCCCCCCTCTCTAAGCCCCCCCCTCTTCAGTCCGCATCAGTTCAAACACAATCTGGTTTTCATCTTTTATTTGTGCTGCGTTCAAGGACCACTGTTAACTCTGAGGTCCAGCTTTGTGGAAGCTATATTAAACAGTTTAAAGTCCCTGTAGCGCCCCCTAAAGGCCGCAGAGTCCGAACTGTAGCGGAGCCACGTAGTGTTGTTCCTGAAGGGGGCGCTAGAGGGAGTCATTCAAATCTGAAGGGTTCTTCCTCTGAGGAGCAGGATTTACTAATGATACTTCTATTAGTGCTGTTTCTTCTCATTAAAGACACTGTGTCCAGGGACTCCACCCGCCTCAACTCCACCTGACCCGACTCCACCCGACCTGACTCCACCAGCCTCAACTCCACCTGACCCGACTCCACCCGACCTGACTCCACCCAACCTGACTCCACCGACCTGACTCCACCCGCCTCAACTCCACCTGACCCGACTCCACCCGACCTGACTCCACCCAACCTGACTCCACCCGCCTCAACTCGACCTGACCCGACTCCACCCGACCTGACTCCACCCAACCTGACTCCCCCCACCACAACTCGACCTGACCCGACTCCACCCAACCTAACTCCACCCGCCTCAACTCCACCTGACCTGACTCCACCCGACCTGACTCCACCCAACCTGACTCCACCCGCCTCAACTCCACCTGACCCGACTCCCCCCGACTTGACTCAATTCCACCTGACCCGACTCCACCCAACCCGACTCCACCCTTGCTGACCCTCCCATGCACCACCTTGATGCTGGAGAACAGCGAAGAAGCCGTGTTTGCGTGCTAGAGACAGGAAGTGACATCATGTGGTGGGCGTGGCTCATTAATAACGAATGAGCTTAATGGACCTGCAGCTTTCACCACTCGACTACGCTTCAGCTCGGATTTCTTCTCCATGGCAACAGCTGCCGAGGCTCATGGGTACTGTCGGGCACTCGGATCACCAGAACCCGACCCGTCCGGATCAATGAGACTTCCTGACCCTCGCTGCTCTCTGATTGGTGGATATGGAGCGCATGTAGCTGCTGTGTAAACGGAGCCGTGCTGACCGTCAGCAGCGCGTCCATTAGTCTGATGGAGCACTTTAACGAGGAAGCACGGAGGCTTAACGAGCTGTGATTGGATAAACCCTCTCAGAGTGCATCAGAGAACACGGGTTACACACCTGAGTGCTGTCAGCGAGTGTTTTCATATCGATTCAATGTCTATCAAATGTTAAAAATAAAGCCTTTAGTCCTGCACTTTGTTATACCCAAACACACACGCCTGTCTGCAGGTTCCTGCCTCAGTACAATGCAGCTTCTGGTGCTGGTTTCTGAGACCAGCATGTGACCTGTGAGGATGTAGAAGCACCGTCTCTTCCACCGCAGCTTCAGTCGAGTGGAAAGAGTTGAGGCTTTCCTCCACTGTCGCCTCTGGTTGATGTGAAATGCATTCTGGGATACTTGCAGAGGGATCGTGACAACGGGGGTCGAGCCTCGACCTTCGTACTGGACTCAAGAGGTCCCTCTGGATGTGACTGTTACCGTGGATGAACCATCGTTCTACTTCCTGTTCAAGAACTAGTCCCGGTGACCGGAACAGAGACTCCCGACCGGACACACTACGCCACTGGGACACCCCCAACCGGCCTCCGAGTCCAACACAGAGACTCTAACCGTTTACGGAGCCGATGGATGAAACCTGCTCAGAACTGTGAAGTTGAACCATCAGCAGCGTAGGTGTTGACGCACTGATACAGGTTTGTCCCTCTGGGTTTACCTGCGCCGTCTGAGACCGTTCAGTACTACAAACACGTGTTGGACCCAACCAGACTGCTGCAGAGACCAGCTCCTGTACAGTCTGTTGGGTTCAGAGTAACCCCGGTGCAGGTCTGCTACTCCCCACCTTCCCTTCACGCTTGACAGAAACTCCTTCAGCACCGGTATCCACCAGGTTCTTTGGTTGCTGCCACAACAGATCCTGAAGACCAGGACCCTGATCAACCCCCCCCGCCTCCCCTGAGATGCAGGAAGACCTTCGTCATGGCCAGACGTTCCCAGTTCACCCTCAAAATAAAACCACTTCCAGAAGCAGCAGCTCGTCTTTAAACAACATCAAGTTCCCACTTTTATTCAACTTTGCAATAAATAGAAAATAAAGCATTTGGATCAAAGATCGCCGAGAAAATAAACTCAAAGTTTCATCACAGAGAAACGAGCCGAGCAGCCGTCAGAAGTCCAACCACTCCGTCATGTAGATGCAGTTGGCCGGAGAGATTTCTCCTCCTTCATGACAATCGTCAAACACCTGAGGACAGAAAACAGGAAGTGAGAGCTCGACCCTGGAAAACCTCCGATATGGACCTTTAGGTCTGTAGAGTATCAGTGTTACCGGGCAGAGTCCGCAGGGCGTCCTGACGAGCCCCGTGGGTTGGATGACTGGGTTGACGCCGCGGTAAAGCTTCATCTGTCCGTCCACGCTGCCCACCGTTCCCTCTTTGGCGGCGATGACGGTCATCTCCACCTTCCCGTCATAGATGAGCGTGTTCAGGATGGTCTCGATGTCGTCCATGGACAGATCCACCTGTCGCCAAACACCTGACAATCAATCTGGAGTGACAGCAGCTTCAATTCTGTGTTTATTCATTCTGCAAAACCAGCTCTGAGGTGACCCCAGTTGGGCTTCAAAAGGGAAACTGGGTCATTCTGGGAGATGTGTGAGGTCATAAAAGGGGGCGGGGCAACGTCACCTTGCTGATTCCCAGCTCGCAGATGTACTTCCAGACTTCATGCGAGGTGGCGAAGGAGCTGTTCCTCTGAACCATCGGACTCTGTTTGCTGTCCCTCGCTGCTTCAGCCTGAACACACGAAACAGACTCAACGGGTCACGTGACCAACAACACACCTGGAAACATATCCGTTAATACATCTGATCAGAGACCCTGCAGACATTACAAACTCTGCAGAGACGATACAGATCCTGCAGAGACCCTACAGACATTAGAGACCCTACAGATCCTGCAGAGACCCTACAGACATTACAAAGACCCCACAGAGTCTACAGACCCTACAGACACCCAACACTGTTTGGAGGATAATCAGGTAGAACTACTGTATGCTCTCTGCTGCCCCCTGCTGGTCTGAAAGATGATGAATGATCCTTTGAGGGAAGAAGAGTCTATTAAGAGTTTCTTTTCATGGAACTATTACACAACAAATGTTTCCTCATTAAGAGCTTGAAGAGTGAAAACACATTTAATCATCAAACACATTGAATCAATAAATGTTGACATTAGAACGAGCGCCACACAGGTGTTTAAATAAATATGTTGTACCTTGCTCTGCAGGAACTTGAAGCACTGCTGGTTGAGAACTTCGACAAACTCAGACTCAAAGTCCTGGTCACTGTACCAGGCCCCCCCCGTCACCGAGCGGTCCGGCTGCAGGTTGTACAACATGTACACCTTCTTCTTAGACGCCTGCACATAAACACAAAAGTCTCAGTCAGGAAAGCTCGTATCTCCGCAGGATCAGGAACAAAGCTGTGTTTTGGTTTGAGAGTTGATGGGAACCGTCCTCTCTGTGAACTCACTGCGACGGATTTGACGGCTTTGATGAGTTTCTTGCTCTCCAGGTTCTTCAGGATCTTGTTGACCTCGGTCAGAGGAAGGTTGCTCTTAAAGCGGATATCTCTGCTCCAGATCCCTGCGGCACGACACTACATTAAACACTGAAACTGGGTTTCAACAGCTCCTCCTGTTCACACGGTCGTCTCTTTAGAACCTGTTTCCAGTGGAAGTGATGGAGGATCCACAGACAGTGAGTCCTCCCCAGGTCCGGGGGGGGGGGGGGAGTAAACAGTTAACAGAGGGGATTTCACACTAACACACCTGCTGAAGTTCACTTCTATCAAGTTCAAATCACGTGTTAAACATTCTGCAGCTGTTAAATCCAGGAGGAACAGGAGGAACCACCACAGCTCACACACTCCTTCAACAGCTGGACGCAGCAGTGTGTTAGCGTAGCAGTTAGCATAGCAGTTAGCATTCCTCGTGTGTTCTGCTGCGTTCTGTTACCTTTGTTTCCTGCGTCCTCGATCACCTGATACACCAGTTTCTCCTGGTTGTCGGAACCTTTCATCTTACTGAAACACAAAAAACAACTTCCACATTAAACTTCTGTGTGACTCCGGTTCAAAAATGTACATTTAAGGACGAATAATAATCAAACACGAACGACCATCGTGTTACAGAGAGAGTGTGTGTGTCTATGTGTGTGTGTGTGTGTCTCTGTGTGAGTGTTAGTAAGTGAATGTGTGTGGGTGTGGGTGTATCTGTGGGAGTGTGAGAGTGTGTGTGTGTGTATCTGTGTGAGTGTGAGAGTGTGT